>VWZK01019776.1:0-62091 GCA_013396935.1 Baryphthengus martii | reverse complement strand
ATATATTCCATCTTGTTCTTCTTATTATTATTTCCCATTTTCACTAAAGCTGTTCTAGTTTGCTTTTCTAATCAGTAAGTCTCTCTTCCTTATTCCTTTTCTCTTCCCCTTTGGGGAGGGAGGAGGATTAACAGAGAGTGTCTATTAGGCTTTGGGGCTGCCCTGACACTAAACCGTGACAACTGGGATAGGAAAGATTTTCTTTTTGGTCTCAATTTTTCCATATATGCCTTCTAGCAATATCATACATTTCTATATGTTGCAAGAAGACTTACAATTAAATTCCATTGAGGAGCTGCAGTTCAAGAAAGCTTTCAGATCAGAGGCAAAAACATTAACAAAATTTGTGGACCAAGACTAATTATTTTATTTTTGCAAAACAAAATTTAATTTTTACTCAAAATTGAACTGGTGTTTTGATTTAGAGTCACTGAAAGAATTTACCAGTAACTATGCAACATAGATATAATATATGGATTTGTTAATGTCATAATGCATCTAGGATATGAAATAAGAATGAGAAATTAGTACAGATGAAGCTCTGACTACAGTTGTAAAAAACCTCAGCTGTGAGGAAAGGAACGTAGAGACCATATGAGGACACAGAGTCTTCATCTGCTGCCAGAGCGAGTCTCAGTACTTGTATCTTGTGTAAACCTAGCTTTCATTTTACTCTTTTCACATGATGAGTCCTCCCATAAAGAGAAATCAGTACAACTGCCTTTCTTTTTCAGCTGTTTTTAGTTCACCTAGACTTACTAGCTGTTTTAGTATTTTCTTTTCTTGATAAAATATGTTCCAAGGAGAAATCTTTGCTTCAAGCATTTAAGACAATAAAGAAAACATTTAAACATACACATTTTCACATGATAAATCTCTGCCTCGTGAAACTCTGTAATATATATTAAAAGCTAAGAATCATTACAGGCCAATAGTTCAATTTTGGTAAGTAATAAGCAGCTAACTTTTAAACTAGATATTTAGATGTAAGATAATTTTATTCAATTGTATCCCTGATGACAAGCTCTAAAGTAAAAGACAGTAGCTACCTATTTAGGATAACAGTGTATGAGGTTTCATAAGAGGAAAAGAAAAAAAAGTAGCCAAATGACAAACAATTAATTTTGCTTGTGAACCACACTGAGCATGATATAAAAATTATACTAGACAAATCAAATATAGACTAAAAATATGTCATTCTTCAAATTTAACATGAATCAGGATTTTACAGCTAGAACTTCCAATTTTTATTAAATATTTCAAGTACTCTTATAACAAGAGGTCTTATTACTTTCAGCTGGATAATCAAGCAGAAATCATCTTTAAGACTTCCCTTCTCCTGATGGCATCTAAGCATAGTAACTCAGAAATGTTATTTTCTCATTGAAATTTATTCCATTTCTTGAAACATAGTTCTTCACTTATTGTTTTCCTTTTGTTTGGTTTTGTTGGTTTTGTTCTGGGTTTTTCTTACATTCTGTAAGAATCGACTTGTATTTCCTGCAATCTGATACTAGACTCTTCTACCCATTTTGCCATTTCTGCTTATTGTTTAGATGAGCAAAATGAAGATAAACGGGCTACATCTCAGGCTTGAGGTATAAAAAATTATCTTTTTTTCTTTTGGAACTTATCTTCTGATCATTTATTATTAATAAAATTCTGTAAACATTCTACAAATAATAAATGTGATCAATAAACCTCTACAAGTATTTCAGAAAAAGAGGTGAACTTTCCTCTATGAGTTTAAAATTTCGGGAGATTAGTTGTAGTCTCTATTGGCAAACGTAGCTTAGGAACCAGGGAGGACAAAGTGATTTAGCTTGGAGCACTGATAAAGGATAATCTTAAACAGTATTTTTACTAAAAAATTAGTGCATTTAAAAGTTTATGGCAAGTAAGATTGCTTAGCATATGAGGATACTGTACACCCTTAATACATTCATGAAGGCTACTTGAAGAGCACTTTCTGCGCATGGACCTGTATACATAATACAGCTTTTTATTGTTTACAGAGTCTAAAGCCTTGCAAGTATTTTTACAGTATATTATTTTTTAGAAGCAATAAATTACTCATCTGAACTATCCAAGTATAAACATGATGACTTTTTGTCAGGCTTGACTATGATACCATAACAATGAATTATAGATTTTAGTGGCTATCTGCTTTTGATGTGGTACAATAAATCATGATCATTTATGATTGGTTCAGAACTTTATATCATTTTTTGATATAGTCTGTCCTGCACTTGCAATATTCTTCAGAGTTATGATTTTAAAAATATCAGACAGTTTCAAGATAGCATTAGACCAATTTAAAATTCTTCGAAAAGCATAGACAAGATAAATAAAAAGAAATTTAAACATATTTTCAGAAATTTAAACATAACTTTCTTTGTATTCCATATAAAATTACAAAAAAAAACCCTAACAAAACAATCAAAAGCACAAATAAACAGTGAACTTAAAATTCACAAGTTTTTGTTAAAGGACAGGAGACAGTGAGGTATAAAATGAATAAATTAAAAATGGCCTGTATGCTCTGGTTACACAGAGTAAACTGGCTGCTCTTGGCAGATGATTCATCTAACAGCAGAATTACAAAAAAAAAAAGGCGGGGGGTGGGAAGGTGCAAGACACCTTTAGGCCATATGTGAGTGCAGCTATATTCCATATCACAAACATACCCCAGAGGAAAAAAAAGAAATCTCTTAATCTCACCTTCTTTATGTCCAGCCTGTCATCTTTTCCTATATCCTCTATATTATCCAGAAATGGCATCACTGGATTAGAAGTTAAGCCAGTCCCACAGTAGAATTAAGATTTTACCCTCATTCTTTTTTCTCCTGATTAATTATTCTCCTGTTCTACTACCTGCCTCTGAAATTCTACCCTTTTATATTTATTTCCTGACCATTTATATTTCTTCTGTTTGGCAGGGTGTATCTACCTTTGCTGGCATTTCTTCTTCCTCGTTTGTCTACCTTCTCCTGTATTACACTGCATTTTTTTATTTATTACTACTGGGACTAGGCCCTTCCTTATCCGTAAAACTAGGTTAGGTTTAAGGGATACATCTGGTCACTACATTTGATGACATAATTTTTTTAAAAAAAAATACTATTGAAACAGTTACATATTCATAATAAAAAGTGTTAAGTAATTATTTTTTTATTAAGAACTTAACTAAAATAATTCCTTTCCCTCCCCTCATTGAGCAAATTCACGTATGTGTTTGATGTTATGTAGGACATACAGGACACAGAGGGAGTGACATCTTTCCCTTAGGGAAGCATTTGTGCAGACACAAAAGCGAATAGTTGTCTCCTTGTCTGTCATCTCAGAACGTGCAAAAAACCCTCAACTTTTTTCAATAGTATCCATCTCAAGTGTTTTGATGCCCTTCTTTTCAGAGAGTACTGGGTGACTCAGTCACCATGACAGTTTTGTTGCACACATCTGTGTTCAACACAGCTAAATGCCCTGAATGCAAATTAGCAGTTTCTTAGTTACAGTTTATCCCTGCTTTACTTTACTACTATACATTAGAATAAACTGTCTATGGAAATATGCTACCTACAAGTTCCACAAAGCAGAATTCTTTAAGGAAGTAAAACAATGGGCCTTTTCTTTGTTTCCTTTGTTCCTAACTCAGCAAATAAGCCTCTTTCTCATTTTCTTAATATGATTGCGCTAATAATCAGAGATAGGTTTTACACTCCAGAAAATGTGTAGGTTATAGATAGGTCTGAATCCTACATAAAAAGGAGAGGAGGGAAATAACATTCTCCTAAACATTTCTAAATACACATATAGTGGTTTTTTTTCTACTACTAAGTTTGATTAGAAAAGTGTATGTTGATATCCTTTCAAACTTTTAATCACACTGTGATTTAAAGTAGAATTTCATGTATTTTCTTTCACAGTAACAGAATTACAGATCTCCATTTTTCACCTCTCTTTAGTCCTTTTATCCTTCAATCATTCAATAACCATTAATGAAGAAGGGTTTAGTTTATTAAAGAATCTCAGGAAAAATCCTCTTTAAAGAAGGCATTATATTAAAGTTCATCCCAATGATCCAACTAGGTGAGAAATAGATGTTAAATAGTCTATTCTCCTTTATTGTACATTCACCCTGTTCTTTTAATATTCCATCATAACAGTAGGAATGCTCCTCTGTGTTGTCTTTTACCTTAACTTTCAATACCTTTGTAAGGTGGTAACACTGCTCGACCACTGCCCCCCTGAAACCAAGGACTACTCTTACAAGCAAGGAAACGAATAAGACCAGTACTGCTATGTACTGTTCTCAGCTGGAATTTAGAGAGTTCAGGGAGAATAAGCATCTGCAGAACTCACACATTTTAACTGCAATGTAGCAGACTATTTTCTAAATGGAGCCTATTTCCTGGCAGGATCAAGCACAGGAAAAATACTAGCACGATTAAGCACATTCTGCATTCCGCTTCTTAATCCTTAGCACAAAAATGCCAAGAAAACAAAACAAACTGAAAGGAAAACTCATCCAAGCAGATCCCAGTCTCAGCTGAAAGCCGGTCAATATGACTGTTACCTCCAGTCTGCTACTTATGCCCAACTGCACTGTTTGTTAACCTAAACCATCTGGCTGCAGGGAATAATCTCTGCTGAGAGATAGCTGAGGCTGTGAGCTTCTGCTTCCTAGTGAGCCTAATGTTTGCTCCTTCCCAGCTGGAACATGATCCTCACCAGAGACCCAGCTGCTGTATGTCAGACATAGGCTAAGAAGCCAAGTCAAACACTCAGTGAGAGTGGATATGAGTCTACTGTAACTATTGGCAGACTGTTCAACCTCTCACCTGCGCAGGCTTGAAGTCCATGAGTGGTTCAACACCCCTAGGTTCAAGCCTAAGGAACATGTTTCTTTTAAAGTGCCTGAACAGTTATCAAGCAGTTTGGTTGTGATTTAGATTGTTCTACAAAATTTTCTCATACTATGTCTGCAAAATCTTTTTTTACTAGCTTGAATGTAACCAAACAGGACTATTCTTTAATTGATAGCCCTTCATATTGTTTCCTTAATACGCCTTAACTCTGTCTCCTACTTATTTTAACAGTCTTCAGGATTTAATTCTGTATTGTCAGGCAGATATATCAAAGAGATCATTAGAATGGTATGTGACACTTAGAAAGCCTAATAAACACTTCTTTATTCTCTTCATCATGCCATCAGACTTTGCAGTTTCATGTAGTGAACTGATGAGTTTGCAAAGATCAACTTCACAAAAATCCAAAGCTAGAAAGGCACTTGGATTTCAAATTTATTTTTAAAAATCCAGTAAAACAGTTTCCAATGTCCCCATTTCTTCATCTGTGTATAATAAACAGTGCAACAATTTCCCAGAAGTAGCGCTCAAACATGTGACTTGCTTTGGCTCATGATTTTATTAGATTAAATATTTAAAGCTGACAATAAGCTACTGTCAATAATTCCTTAGAAAGCTGAGATTTTATATTATGGTTTGTATTACCAGGACCTCTGATTCCCAACCTGAGCCTTGCTGATGTATATTGCCAAACACACAGCATCTGTACCTCTAACAGCCTCCAACAAACATTACCATCAAAAATTGCTTGCAGCTCACATCTGAGATCCTATGTGGATTAAGAAAAGAGCTGAAAGAGACTTTTTTAGTGTTCTGTTGGCACTTGCAAAATATAACACATCTAAATCATGATATTCCCTTTGGAAGAAAACACGTAGATTATTTCAGAGTTGTCAGTGGCTATTGCAATACATCAAATTAGAGTTTGGAGCTAGAAGAGCTCATGGCCATGGGCATCCTCACTTCACATAGTGCTAAAAGATGTTTACTACCTCCTAAATAAATACAGATAATGAGATTTGTATAACTTTTGTATGCTGCTATGAATTTTGTTCTTGTTTGCTAGCAGGTAGCCTAAGGAATGTAAGTGTGCCAAATCTACTTCCTCTCCAGCTGCTGGATGCTTTTACTAGCTTTTCTTCTTCTCCCTGTCTGGAAATTAGTTTTTTTTTAAAAATAATAAAATAAATAAATAAATAAGGCCAACATCTTAATCTCATATGAGGGCACAGAAGACATCATGATGATTACATAGCTGCAGCACACAGGGAAAAAAAAATGAAATAATCCATGACTAAATGAATTACTGAGTCAACATATCTTAGGGCCAGTAGGGGCCCTCTGTGGCACTATAGACTCATATCAAGAGCCTGGCCCAAGATTTTAGCCCCTTTATGTGCCTGCAAAACTAATGCATGTGGAAAAGGTTGTTTTTCCTCCTCTTAAAAAAGAGCTGCTCTTGCTTTTGGAAAAATGTCAAAACCTGAAAGCACACCTAAGCAGAGAAACATAAAAATGAGCCAGAACAGCAGCAGCCTTACCTTCTAAGGATCTATTAGATGTCAATTTAAGTCTGTAATGTATGGTGGTTCTTCAGTGTGCCCTGCTGACTTCAGAGCGGTATATACATTTCCAATCGTGCCTGATGTGGAAACTTAATTTTTCCAAACTGCTGCCTGAAGATAAGCTCATTTTGTGTGTGAGAAAATGATTATATCAAACACATCCTGGAAACCATAAGGTGAAAAATACATAGTGTGATATAGATAATAAAATCTACTATTTTGTGTTGCTTTTATATATATCTCTAAAAGGCAAAAATGATACTATTTTTATATATTGCATATGCATATGCATATGCATATAAATGAAAGTTTAATAACTGAACAAGCTCTAAACAATATTCCAGAACTGTAGATATAGTAAACAAACTTCATTAAAACTCTATAAGGAGTTCAAAAGTAGTTTGAAAACTCAAAGACATTACAGAATGCATTAATCTCAGTTGTCAAAGTCATAGCCATGAGTTTCTTGGCAAAGTCTTTTCAACTCACTAGTCAGCACCTGCCACTATACAGACAAACAACTTCTTGATGCTAAATTCAGCAATGCTAAAGCTAAGAATAGAAAGACCATGCTCTTTTTAAATCATCAGTGCTGAGAAATTCTTGCTCGGTTTGTACTTGTCACCTCTCCTAGTGGCTTCCATGGAAATTAGTTCAAGTAAGGTGAGTAAATATCAGGTAACAATTTCAGAATATTTAACATCTGCCACTGCTGAATGACAATGATACATTATGAACAAAACAACATGCACCTTGTCCGTAAGGCCTTCAGGGACTCATGAAATAGAAAATATTTTGCAAATAAGCAGAGAACAGCAATGGGTGCAAGCAGAGGAAGCAATATGAAAGAACTAGTGCATTAGAAAGTTAGGGACAGGTTGCAGCATGCCAGAAGCATAGCAAGTGAAGTTACAGTAATTCTTTTTACTGTAAACAAAAAATTCTTCTTTGTTACCAATACCGCGTTCTATCAGAACAGGATTCCACCTCCAACCTAGTCTTCATAAGCAGAAAACGTTTCTAAACTTCTAGTGTTACAGTTATACTATTGAGGGCTCAAATCCTTGAGATATTAAACACTGAATTCTCATGGGTCTAGTTATGTGCATACCTGGGAATTTAGTACTTTCTATACTTTGCATCCAAATACATAATGGCTTCCACATCCATGGCCATTTTGCTTCAGGAAATATGTTAAAAAAACAAACCAAAGCAAACAAAACAAGCAAGCAAGCAAACAAACAAAAACAAGCGAACAAACAAGCAAAATATACCTGATCAGTCAAAATTATTAAGTGATAGAGAAGGAAGTAACTCCTATGAAACAAAACAAGCTGTTTATGTTTAGTGTTCACACTACGAAGTGGTGTGGAAAAGTAAATGCAATTTGTTTGCTTGCTTTGTCTTTTTTTGAGGCTATTCTGTCTTTCTATGAAATGTTTGTCTCTAGCCAGTAACTGCTATGGGTAGGATCTATAAGACTATAATGGATGTAAGGAATCTTATCTAATGTTTCCATCAATGGAAGCCTGTATAGAAGTATAATTCTGTTCATATTCCTATGTTTATCATGCTTAAAGGGTAGGAATTTAAAATCTCCTAAAGGACTGCAGAAATTTTTTAACATTCATAGATGTGAGCTTTATGGTATGTTCAATGATTCCTTCAATGCCCAGGATAATCTCTGCCTGTGCTCTTCCAAACATACTTGTTGGACCTTACTTGTACATATAAAGGCCCTGTTTTCTGACACCATAAATATGGATAAGCCAATGACTCAGTTCAATCTTTGAACAAGTGTTCTCATTATTGCTTCCTGCATCTGTGGATGAATCATGGTCCTCGTTATTTCTTTGCATTGGACAATGAAGGCTGGAATAGCTTTTAGTGTGGTTAATGGTCTAAGCATAGAGAAAGAACTACCGCAGAATCATGGATTTGGAATTTGCTGAATAGTCACCTTGAATACGGCAAGGAAACATGAACAATGAATGTGATGGCAGACTGGGGGCTGCAGCAGAAGTAATCACAGTATACGTTTTATGTAGATCTATTTCTGTGCTTACATAGATTTAATAATATCACATGATATTTACAAATCAACAAAAATAATGTTATTGGCATGATACAACTCTAAGACTCAAGAAGACAAACTCTTCTTTAGCTACATATTTCAGTAACTTCACACTTGAAATTCCTTGTATTTTAGAGATTATTTTGGAAATATTACAGTTTGAAAGCTTTATGGACAGACTGGGTTTGGGACACTTTAAAGTGGACTCAGTTTCCTTCTGAATTTTGATCTGCTCAAGTAGAACTACTTTTAGCACTTAATATACTCAATCTTTATCAAGCAGTTACCCAGTCGGTAAGCGCATGAGGAGTACTTGTGTATATAATTGTACATGCCTATCTACAACTGTATTTCTAGTTTGAGAACAAGTCAGCAGAAAAATTTTAAAAATGTTTTAAAATATACTTCACAGGAAATTGTGTTCTTCTATTCGAAATCTATTTCATGTAATTTCTTTAGTGCTATTCACTCCCTGCTTCTTCTTAGACATCTCTGTGTCCTCCACCTGTGACACAAGGAAGACGTTTTATTTAGTTAAAAATGCATATGTTGCCTGCTAATCTCAATCCTCAGAAATACAGTTTAAAGAAGTACTGTTGGGTAAACACTTGTATCAAGTTAAGACCAGTTCTCCACTGCTTCACATCCCACCTTTCATAGCGAGAAAAGAAAAACTAAAAATCTATGGTTCATGTGAATTCATGAATAAACCAACTTGGAATTACTTTAGAAATCATTCTATTTAAAATCAATTGTAAGTTTAGTGTACAGAGCAATGCTGTTAAACTCAGCTCTCCAAGATCAATATATCACCATTAATCAGCAATAGACCATACGCTTCAGAGGACAGAACATGTTCCAAGTGGTATGAGGTCTGCTGAGTAACGATGAAATTGTAGGAGGATAATAGTAACTAGGTATCTTGGGACAATCCCACCCATTTATATTATTAAAAGGGGAAAGCTGCAAGAGCCATTGATCTGTACTAGTTATGGGGTCTCACAATATCAGAAAGGTGGGTTTTTTTCACCAGTCATCTCTAATGCTACTAGCAACCATTCATTGTGTATTTCCAGACAAATTATAAACGTACCTTAATTGCACTAGTCATAATAAAATGAATTCATAATCACAGATTAGTCATAATTACTCTAAAGAAGTTTCATTTTAGTTCAGAATTCATTAAGCTGACAGAGATGGGTACTTTGCGTAAAGTAAGTTTGCTTAACAATAAAAACAAATTCTTTGATTTTGAGCAAGATTGTCCCTTTCGCCAACAATTTAATTCAGAAATTGCTGGTTTTCTTGTACTGAACATGTTGTTATTCAATAAGAAGTTGCCAGAAGTGGTAGATATCTAGAACCACAAGCAGACATTTAGAGAAAAAAACGTGATTCTGCAAGAAGATTACATGTTTGAGAGGGAATGGAAAATAGAAAAACTGTAGATTATTTTTGGTCACATTCTACATTTAAACAGTATCTCTAACCTAAAAACAATCATTAAAGGCACATGGTTAAAAACATTTTTGGTATTACATCTGTCTATTTTACATTACATTACATTACATTACATTACATTACATTACATTACATTACATTACATTACGTTACATTACGTTATCTTACATGTTCTCCACGTCCAATAGAGAGGGATTTTTATTTTTAAGCTTGCCCTAAAAGAATAATCTTTTAACTAAGGAAGCCATTAATAGATGCATCTGGTTTTGCTTGCATAAGTATACTCCTTGACGGAAGTGTCTGCTCAAGTAAGGAGCGCTAGCAGTGAAAAATCTGTTACAAAGAGAGCTACTTGCCAAACAAATAATTTAGCAATCAAATTATCTAAACAAGTTGAAGTGTAACTCTGACACACTAAACATATTTAATAATTTCTGGAACTAGATAGACAAATGTATAGATTATGTCTGTTTATTAAATTGCCTGAAAATTAAATTGCCTGAAAACCTTCTGAAAGCTTGCAAGCGAGTGCTCTTTTTGGTTTAATCTGAGCAAGGGTAAGTAGCTATCTGTATGTATTTGTGGAGAATATTATTACTGTTTGCTCTGGAAACAGACTGAAAGTTCAAAGATCAATTTTGTATTGATGTATTCAAATGGTGGCTAGTAACTAGCCTTTCTTTTAATGACAATATAAATACCTGGCTCTGTTGACAATAGTATATCTTTTAATCTTACAATGAAACTCAGTGTAAGCTTGAGATTATAAACCTAGCTGCATCTGATTGTATTGTGTAGATGAAACTTAGGAAATTGCAATGTCTTACATAAATGCACAGATGGAAAAGTTTAAACCTGGGCAGAAGCCTTCAGAGGTAGTGCATTTTGGACAGGGAAGTGCTTTTTCCTCTTTCCTGAGAAGTTCTGGAGATTTAAAAAAATGTCTTCTAAAAGTCAGGCTGAAAGACAAAGACATATTTCATTAAGAATAACAAAATTAAATGACATTTTCAAAAACATATCAAAACTTATCCTTTCCCATAAAACACTGTTTTCATTAATTTGAATCTCAATGTAAAACTTCTGGAAAGTTATCACAAAACTGGGAGATGAGAATAGACTGGATTGAAAAGTTCCAGTCAAATAAAAGTGCAGTTAGTGATTTGTCTTTTCTCTTTTCCATATAGGTAACAATCTCTCTTTTTCTGAAAACACTGTTGTCTACATAAGACCTTTTATTCACTGAATCATGGAATGGTTGAGGTTGGAAAGGACTTCTGGAGGTCATCTCATCCAACACCTTTGCTCAAACAGGGCCATCTAGAAGCAGTTGCTCAGGACCATGTCCAAATGTTTTTTCGGTATCTCCAGGGATGGATAATCCAAAACCTCTCTGGGCAACCTGATGCCAGTGCTCCGTCATCCTCACAATAAAACACGTTTCTTGATGTTCAAGTAGTCCTTCGTGTGTTTCAGTCTTTGCCCATTGCCTCTGGCCCTATCACTGGACACCACTCTTTTGTACAACCTCCATTCAGGTATTCGTATACATTGATGAGAACCCTCCTGAGCCTTCTCTTCTCCAGTCTGAATAGTCCCAGCTCTCTCAGTGTTTCCTCCATTCCCGTAATTATCTCAGTGGTCCTTCACTGGCTTCTGTCTCTTGTATTGGGGAGCCCAGAATTGGATGGCAGAGTCGAGGTGTGGAGTTATTAATAGCAGTTTCGTGAGATTCAGCTACTTTCACTGCTATAAAAGCTCCAAGAGATTATCTGATCATTGAGAAGATTCAGGCTTCCCATCATCAGTAGCTCATTCAACAGCTAAAGATTTGTAACTTTCGACCCTTTTCTCTTCAAAAAATAAAATGGAAATGAAGCAGTGGAGCACTAGATCTGAAGCTTCCAGTGTTAGTCATGGAGGTGCAATACCAGAGTCGGTACACCAGTTGTCTCATCATTTGCCTGACCAGAACAGCAAATCTTTTGTTGCCCTGTGCTGCTGAGGCTAGTTGACTGTGCAGCTGGATCTGAAATCATTTTCATGTTGGAAAAAACACAAAATCACTTCCAGAATCTATTACATCAATCTGAAAAATGTCGAAGTATATTGATGAAGGCAGTCAAGGAGATGAATTCTTTTAGTTGGAAAGGTTTAAATACCTTTGGGTTAGTATGGCAAGGAAGAAGGAAAATTTTCTTCCATGTTATTTGGAAAACATGGGGAAAAAAATTATAAGCAATGGAAATACGACAAGAATTACGATCATCAAATCCACCTCCTTGCAATCATGCAAAACCATTATTTCAGAAACTTGTCTCTTTCTAAGCTTAAGCTTAATAAATTTCTTCCTCTGAAAGGTAATTATAAATTATTTTCAACTTATTTATCATTATTTATCACTATTATTTCATAGAGAGAAATTCCCTATAGATTTTCTCGAAGTTCCTTGACTTAAAGAGTTGTATCATTCCCAGTGGATTATAAAAGGTACTCTTGTTCACTCCTACCTTTTACTTTGTGAATCTAGTTGCGTTCTATTAGATCATTCATACAAGACATATTTTCTATTCCTCTTATCATTCTAGTAGCATCTATTGCAATCTGAATTAATCTTTCTTGAACACAATTTGTACTTGATATTGCAATTATCAGAAAGAGATAGGCCTGAAACTGGAGTATTTGGATAAGAAATTCCAAATTAATCTTTTAGTATAGATATAAGAACAGATGAATTATTCTGAAAAAATAGGAGGCACCAGCTTTACAGACATGGGATTATGTTATTAGTTGTTCTCTCTTCAGCTATAGACAGTGTATGGAAATACTTCAACTGAGACCTAAGTAATTAGTGAAAGACAAGTTAGACAGAAAATGGTATCAAAGCAAGATCATGGCTGTAATAAAATCAGCTTCCATAGGTTTAATAGCGCATGAATGTGTCACACAATCATAAGAATGGTGAGGGCATCAGCACAGGATGGCACAAAATCTGTCAATAGCTCTAATGAGCTCAGCACAGGTGCTGTTGAGTTACATATTGTTGAAGTAAAAAAGGATAGATAAAACTATTTAACTTTTTGACTTTCAAGCTGTTAAAGATGATTAAATGTAATATAACCGTAGGTATAGGGCATGTAAAGATGATAAAAAGATGAAAGAGACATGGCGTGATAACCTAACAGTGCATCAGCAGTAATGGCAGAACAGTAATAGTCTACATATTCTTCATACCGCTCCCTTGCTGCTCAAAATCCTCTCTGTCATGGACTAGATTAATGAAACTGAGAAGAACTTTATAAAGGTAGCACTTTGCTGCTAAAAACTGTTAACTATCTAATCATTCTGTGACACTAATGCTACCTTTTTACACTGTAAATTCTTTCCTAGAAGAATTCTTCATTTTCTCTGTGCCTAGGGACCTTGATTGTTGTAAATTACTTGTGCTGTATACCTGGCAATTTTGTTTAATCCTAGATAACCATTCATCTGTCAGTTGACACAGAAACATCCCCCTCCCCCCTACAAAACACCACAAAACAAAACCAAAAGAAAATCATGGAAAGGAAAAGACACACACACAGAGGGCTGGATTCAGACAGCATTTTCCTTTCCATTTAGCAAATTGCAGCCTATTTCTGTGAACTGATTTGAATTTTCTGGATATCTATTTCCTCTATTTTATTTATTTTAAATAAAAATAAATTTTTATTTAAATGAAAACAATATGTTCCTTTTGGATTGCTTGAAAATAGTCCTGTCCCTCCTCTTCAATTTTTTCAAAAACTTTAATGTTAGAAAGTAATTTGTTCATAAAAGCTTAGAGGATGACGTACACGAATTTCATAGATTTCTCCAAAATTAACCAGACCTTCTTTAGATCGTATTAATTCTAATATCCCATTGTGGTAAACAATAAATATTTCATAAATTTGTTAAAAGTCCTGTAATACTTCCTCAAAAATCTATATAGGTTCATTGACTCTGGCATGAATAGTCCATTTGCCAACAGTGGAATTGCTGGTATAAACGCACTCAAGAATCTAAGTTTTGCTGTACTAGCCATAGATTCTTGTACTACTAAATCTCACTAAATGCAGAAGGCATTTAAGGGATTGACTTTAATAATTAAAATAGAGAGTCAGAATTGTCTTCCATAAAAAACTGAATGTCAGCATTTTGTTTTCACTTCTCTTTTAGAGTCAGCATCTTTCCTACCATTTTTTTTTTCTTGTGGATGTCATATCTGTTAGAAGCTTCTTAATTTCATGTTCTTTATCCAACTTTCTCTATCACAGTATTTGACTTTGCTATAAATGCCCTATTTCTCAGGGAAGCAAGTCTTTTGGCTCCTTGCTAGAACCCAGCTTTATTGTAAATCACTGCCAACTTCAACAAGACATACGGGAAGAATTGCGATTCAGAGAGGCACACTGTTGAAGCCCTGAAGGCACTGTGGTCTTCTGCTAACTTGTCTGTGAGCCCTTGACACATCTTCTTTCCTCCATAATACCATTATTTTTTCAGTACTTAATGGTACTGTCTATGAAAGTGCTTTATTTTGTCAAGAAAGTGTAAGCACTGTACTACATCAGTGCTACTGGAGCAAGAGAGACTGGCTTGTAGTTTCTGAGTTATCACTCTATCCAGTTTAGCATGATAAACAAGTTATTGAAAGTTTCATTCAGTTTTTAGATACAATGAATATTTCAGGTTCACAAACACATAGCAAATATATTCCCAAAAGGTGTTCTCAGAATTTCTTCTCAAAAGCAAGGACCCCTAAGACAAATTCTCCATTGTAATGGCTAACCAACTGTCTGCCTGCATTGACAAATTCTGAGACTGATAGAAACATCTACATGGAGAGAAAGAAAAGAATCCATAAGTGATACAAAGGGACAGTTACCTGAAAATCACAGAATCTACTCTAGAGCCAGTGTGTCTAAATAGCAAATGCATCTTAGGTTCCAGACCTAATTGTACATAACCATACAACTATAAACATAAAAACGTACTTTCAACCTGAGACTGGTTATTGAATTTTGCTTTTTATAAGAAATTAAATTTTCCAGAAATGTTTAAATGTGTGTTGTACATATTCAATTAGGTGAGTTTTTACAGCTCTTGGGTGAAATTTCTGTATAAGGAAGAATAGCATAATAGCATCATGTCTTAGGACCTGAAATGCAGGAAATTCAAGGCTAGGTCTTTGTTCCAAATCCTGTAAACTGAGGACTCTTTCACGTTTCAGAAAAGAGGCTCTGCCCAATAGGCTACTGCAGAAGGCATTATGGTTTTGAGGGGATAAAGGATACAAATATTTCAGAAAGAGCTTGGGTTACACTTTCCATTAAGATAAAATCAAGCAAAATCTAAACTGAAAGGAAGTTTCCCATCACAAAAATAAATAAATAAATAAATATTTGTTGGGTTTTCCTTTCAAAAACCTTCTTTTTTCCTCAGTCAATATTATTTCAAATTCAGAAGAAAATAGTTTATGAAACACGAGTGTGTGCAAGGTGCACATACACAATTCTAAGACTATATTAATCATTATTCATGCAAGTGAATTTGTTTTAATTACTTTCAGACTTGATTACTGCTCCTAAAAATCCATCTTTTGACATGGAAAAGGGTGGGAGGTTCATTAGTTTTATTCCTAATTATTGCTCCTAATCCTGTAGGAGTGCTTTGGGGTTGGCACAAAATCTTTTCAATGTGCCATGATTAAAATATTAGAGAAGCACAATACATGGGTAAATCTATACGCAAGGTAGAGATGAGTTTTATGCTCAAGAAGATATACAAAGACTTTCTAAAGTTAAGTTGTGAATGAAACATATCCTTGCAAACATTACCACTTTTATACTAAGTACACAACATTTTATTTTCAAGAAGTTACAAAACAAAGTAATTAATCATTCTGGACTACAGTAATTTAAAGATATTTGGTAGTATTTTGAATCATTTGTTGTCTATGCTATGGCCACCACTCTCTCTCTCATTCTTTTCCTACCTCTCTGCCTCTATACTACAACTACGGCTAATCCAGGCTTTATTCTGAATGAATGAAGAACAGAGGGCAAACTGTAAAAAAAAAATAAATAATAATTACAATCTTGCATCATTTTTCTAGTACTGAAAGATAAAACCTGAAGGTTAGGAATTCAGAGAGATCTTTTCTTCCTTCCAGAGATAACTATTTGCAATCAGTTGGAAATGAAGTAATGCTTTTCAGCTGAGAATGAAACCTGAGATGCTGGAGTTACCAGTGCTTTACATGAGTTTATTTTTGCCTTTTACTCTATATTTCATGCAATAAATTTCATTGTAAAGTAAACTTCAAAATGAACTTTTAGTTTAGTAAAAATCATATCTGAACTTGCCAAGGTAAAGGCTATCAGCTGTAGAACATAGAGGCTGTCCAGAGCTAAACAGCAGCTATCATTTTTATACTTTTTTCATATTTCAACAACCATAATGCCACCCTCTTTTGCTTACAGTTCTGAAGTTACAACTTCAATTACACTTTACTTTTTAGTTTTACATTCTTGCTAACTTTTATTTAATGGTCTAACATTAAAACTTTTAGTTTATGGTTTTTTTCTACAAACAGTTGAACCACTAGGTTGACAAACTACGGAGATAAACAGAAAATCTATTTGGATTGTGAAACTTTTACTATTGCTGTTGTGCTAAATTTGCTTGGCTGCATTTAAATGTTAGAAAGCTATCCAAGTATAGTCATGAAATACTGTCCTGGATTTCAAATGATATTATATGCTGAGTGGTATGAATCTGAATTATGTTTAGAAAGCCAGCTTCTAAAACTAGATCTACTTTTAGGCTTTATGTTTGAGGACAAATGTGCATATGATATGAAAAATTCAGAACAGACTGTTACTATTTCATCACCTGCCACAAGAGTAAAGTATTACAGCTATCTTACAGAGGAGGACATGATGTTGTTGTGTGCAAACTGCTGACTACAGTAAATTCTCCGTTTGTTTTGTTCAGAGCTAAACACCATTTTTGGTGTCAAAGTAGCTGTGTGTGTGTTCACCTGAGGTGTCTGCAAGAGGAAAAACACATTGCTATTACACATTCTGAGGGTGGAATTAAAATGCCATGAAATGTAAAGAGCTTGAAGAATATGTGTTGCAGCTTCATTTGACAAGTGAAATTTGTCAAGCTGTCAATTGTACCGATTAATGACTGCATAGTATCACTTTTTACCTTTTCTGTCACAGAATTTATTTTAAGTAGCATTTTAAACCAATACTGCTAAAGAGCGTACAATAAAGAAAATAAAAAAAACAAACACCAGATATTATTCATGATCTGTTTGCATTTATTTCTTGATATTATTGCTATTTTTCCTCAGAATTAGGAACTGTTTTGGTTTGCACTTAAACTGCAGTAAGCACACTCAAGCTGGCATACTGCACAATTTAAATATGAGATGCAGGAAGATGCAGAAAAGTGGTGTTTTCAAAATGGAAAACAAATAACACAGAGCTTCTTTATATTGGGTAATTATGCTTCTTATTACCTTTTATTTTAGGTGACATATTGGCTGTTACTCCACAGAGAAAACAGATAAGCACTGTATTATCAGAATTGCCACTTTGTCGTCAGGTTTAATGTCGAGCTACAGAGTCTGAGGAAGGAATGCTATAATTCAACTGCACAGTAAATGAAATATTTTATCTCCATTAGATCTCAACACACTTATGCAAAAATGTAGTCCTTTATTGTATTACTATGGCTCCTGTCAGTTACCTCAGTGTTTAAGTTTGCAGGAGAATTACAATTGCAACAAGCCAGCAGCTACCTAGAAGCTGGTCTTCTAACACAGATGTGTCAACACCTGTTCTAAGTTAGTCGTCCCATAGATGCAGCTGAGCACCCTTTTTAAGAATTTCTAATACCTATTTTTACAGACATAGCAGTAACAGACAACATAGGTCATTTCAGAATCTGAGTCTGAAGTCATCTTTCTGGTGTTTTAAAATTTGGTGACCTCAAGTTGGTGGATATTTCTGAACTAAAGTCAGCATTTTTTTCCTTCTGGCCTTGTTTTTGTGCTGACACACAGACAGATTTCCTGCAGGCTGAGAAATCTTCACAGATACAAATTTATAAATCTGTAGAGTGTGTTATCACAGTTCTTACAGCTATACTGTGCAGCCACCCTTTGGTAATCCATGCACCCCTATAGCAATTACATCAGTAATCATAAGAACAAATAGAAAGGATTCACTTTTCTAAAGTCCCAAAAAGTTTTGACTTCCAGTGTTATTAAATGGCTTAAAAATGAGAATTGGTGCATAAAACAGAAGCTCCAGGTGAGAAGCATCTAACCAGTACACAGCCCTTTTTTCAAATTGGGTTAGTTGCCTGCAGTATTGTACAAGCAAATGTGAAAATTTTGGTTTCTTACTGTTGTGAGCTACTTTATGCTGGTCTATGAAGGGTCACTCTTGAGAAGCACAGCAGGTCTGTGGACTAGAGAAGTGAGAATGAGCTCCAGTTTATCTCATCTCAAATTTACTCAAAGTTTTAAGAATATATTCTCATCCAGCATACCTACAAAAGAAAACAATCATATAATTACATGAAAGGTTATAGCTCTAAGGGGTCTCAGCCTCAAGGCTCCTTTGTGTCAGAGGCAACAGAATGCCTTCTAGTAAATATTTCACTAGCACACTCTGTATGGTTTTATTTTATTGTCATGAACAAAGCACAATCTTAATTTCTCAAAAGGAATCACAATTCTCTTGTTTACGTTTCTGTCACTCAAAGAAAAAAAAGTTTTGTCTTCCTGCTCTATTTTGTGTTAAAAAAAAAAATTATAATAGCAAATACAATTCCCTACTGATTTTTTCCCTCACTGTTTCCTCAGTTCTTTCTTGCTTAAAACGCCTGTCAGTACTTTTAACAGTTCCTTGTATCTCCCAACAAGACTGGCCTTAGGCTGTACCTTGACAAAGACACCCAGGATACCTCCATCACTTCATAGGTGGCAGCTGTCACCTTCCCAATGCTCCTTGTGTTAGGAAACGTGTGTTGCTACTTGGTCTTCCTCTAGCTGTTGTAAAGTCATATAACCAGGATGCTTCAACATGGTAATACTACATGATACAGCTCTTTCACAGCTTAGAAATAACACCAAGAGTTGGTCTTACAAATATGTCAACTTTGTTACTTAGTTTTCCTGTACTTTTTACAAAAATGTTGAGTTTTAACCATGCAATCATTAACACAAAATAAGATATAAAAAGGGAGCAAAATAGAGTATTTAAAAGGAAATGGAAAATGACCCTTGTAGCAATACTACCTCTTTTTCCTCGTAATCATCCTTACGTGTGTATCTGCATTCTTGGGATGACTCACTGTCACTAAACTTGAAAAAAAACAACAACCTGGAAGAACTTCTTGAAGATAACTTAGTCTAGCCACCTAAGCCAGCATTAAGAACTACAAAAAGAACCCATCCTAAATTACATCAGTTTCTCTATCTGAAGCAATAAATTGAAATTGACCACTCTTGGCTTGGATGAGCATACACTTTGCTGGGTAAAAAACTGCTTAGATGGCCGCGTCCAAAGAGTTGTGGTCAACAGAATTAAATCCAGTTGGCGGCGGGTCATGAGTGGTGTCCCCCAAGGGTCAGTACTGGGGCCACTCCTATTCAACATTTTCATCAATGATTTGGAAGTGGGGATAGAGTGCACCCTTAGTAAGTTTGCAGGTGACACTAAGCTGTGTCGAAGTGCCAATCTGCTTGAGGGTAGGGAGGATCTACAGATGGATCTAGACGGGCTGAATCGCTGGGCCAAGGCCAATCACATGAGTTTCAATAAGGCCAAATGCAGGGTCTTGCACTCTGCCACAACAACCCCCAGCAGCACTTCAGGCTTGTGGAGGAGTGGCTGGAGAGCTGTCAGGCAGAGAGGGACTTGGAAGTGTTAATAGACAGCTGGGTGAACATGAGCCAGCAGTGTGCCCAGGTGGCCAAGAAGACCAACAGCATCCCGGCCTGTATCAGAAATAGTGTTGCCAGCAGGGGCAGGGAGGTGATCATTCCCCTATACCAAGCTTTAATGAGGCCGCATCTCGAGTGCTGTGTCCCGTTTTGGGCCTTCACTACAAGAGCGACCTTTTGGTGCTAGAGAGGGTAAAGAGGCGGGATGCCAAGCTAGTAAAGGATTTGGAGCATATGCCATACAAGGAACAGCTGAGGGATCTGGGGATGTTTAGCCTGGAGAAGAGGAGATTGAGAGGAGACCTTCTCACTCTTTACAACTACCTGAAAGGAGGTTATAGTGAGGCGGGGGTTGGTCTGTTCTCCCTAGTGACGAGTGACAGGACAAGGGGAAATGGACTTAAATTGCACCAGGAGAGGTACAGGTTGGATATTTGGAAAAATTTCTTTACTGAAAGGGTTGTAAGGCATTGGAACAGGGAGGTGGTTGAGTCGCCATCCCTGGAGGTGTTTAAGAGATGAGTAGGCATTGCACTGAGGGACATGGTTTAGTGGTGTTGATAGAGCTAGGAAAAGGTTGGACTCAATGATCTCGAAGGTCTCTTCCAGCTGAAAATATTCTGTGATTCTATTCTATTCTAATAATCAATAACGTTCCGTCAATATTCTAAGCAAGGAGTCTCCGGAAAAATAAAAAAAAAGGTAAAAATGTATGGAAAAATTATAAACTATAATCATTCTTAGTAAAACAGTTCTCTAGACCAAAAGGAGGGAGATAATTTGAAAAAAGACTACAGAGTTTCTTCCATATTTTTCCACTATTTGTGAGAAAATCAGAGCTGGCAATGGTTGGAGATCAAATGTTGTCCTTAAAATAGTAGCGCATAATAATTCTCTATTTTCTCACATTCCCACAGATGTATTTAATTACGGCAATATTTAACAGTATAATCCTTTGGGATATACTTCAAACTTAAAAACATGACAGAGATCCTTAAGACTCCACCCAGAACTATTTAGTGTGAAAAGGATCCTGTTATTTGTATTTTCAATATTAGAAGCATACTTATGACTGCTTATTTTTTAAGGCCAGACACACATTTTTTTGATTATTATTATAGAAGTTCACATTTGTCAACACAAACCATAAAGGCAACTCTGTTGTTGATAAGGAGATGGCTTAAGCTCCTTGAGATCCTCTCCATCTCCTGAGGGTCTATAGATCAATTAAATGACTATTTTATTCCTGCTACCCTAAAACATAAATAATCTTACCGATTCAGTTTAACTTTGAGTTCCACATTCTAATCACTTCCTCCACAAATCTTATTTTAATTGAAAACTAAAGCTGAAGCCCAGTCCTCTGAGTCCTTCTGAGAGGAGACTGGCTGCAAAGGCTCCTGGCTCCACTCCAGTCACTGTTACCTTTGTTCCTTCAAGTAGTAACACTAAGACATTATTAAAGAGTTGATAAAATCCACAATGAGAAATCTGTATTTGCCCATTTGTAAATTTGGGAAGTATAATGACAAACTTGTTGATTTGATACCATGAATAAAATCTAAGACTCGCCAGTGCAGACTTTGTACATAACAGATTATACTAATTATCTTGCAGGGTAAAATTTAAATTCTAAATATTAACTCTTGTTCATCCCACGTGGGAAAGATAAAACCTTTTTATAAATAAAGAAACAAGAATAAGTAGGTGCCACAGAGAAGCAGCACAGGATTTATAACACATTATGTGCTTACTGCTCTGAATCCTCAAAGGGCTGTATACTCCCATGTAACTGAAATAATTGCTCAATGACATTATTCTATAGGTAATGGTTTTTAATAGACATACTGTACTGTTATGGATATCATTATGGTATGATGCCATCCGTACTGTGTGTTGCTGCAAAATCTTCCCCTTGGTTGTAATAAAAGCCTTGGAGAACCACCCCATTGCACAGCTTCATGGTCTTCCCACACACATTTTCCAAACCATAATAAGTTATGTGCCATAGGCTAAAAAATTCAATTAGCTTTATTCCAAAAAGCATAGGACACTATTACCTGAGCTACCATGTATTCTCAATTCCCTTATGCTACTGGGATTTTAAACACACAAACAAGAAAACATGATAGCAAGCACAATCTCTGGACCAGATCTTTGCTATATGGGAGAGTTCTTAAACTCACAGCAGTTTAGAGCAGCTCAAATTTTGGCTCATTGGCATTTTCAGACTCAGGAGAAGAAGAACAATGTCTTGTGGTTTCTGTCTTCTTTTTCCAGATCCTTTTTTGACAAAGACTTGGACCATCTTAATTTACTACCTTGTTTTTTTTGTTAGCTTCTTCCTTTAAGTCTTTATCCTGGTTTCAGATGGAATAAATTTAATTTTCTTCCTAGTAGCTGGTACAACTCTATGTTTTGGATGTAGGATGAGAATAACGTTGATAACATACTGATGTTTTAGCTGTTGATAATGCAGATATTTTAGTTGTTGCTAAGCTGTATTTATGCTAAGTCAAGGATGTTCCAGCTTCTCATACTCTCCTGACAACTGAGGCTGGGAGTGCACAAGGATCTGGGAGGGGATACAGCAAGGACCACTGACAAAAATGAGTCAAACAGCTATTCCGTAGAAGATGATGTTATGCCCAGTATACAAACTAGAGGGAGATAGCTGGAAGGGGCAGATCGTTCCTCAGGGTTGGTCCAGGCATTGGTCAACGGGTGGTGAGAGTTCCATCGTGCGTAACTTATCTTTTCATGGGTTTAATTTCTCTCTATTTTTGCTGTATTCATTTTCATTTAAACTTATTTCAATTAAATGTATTATTATAACAGTTCAGTTTAGTTTAGTTACTAAAATGTTCTTATCGCAACCCATGAGTTTTACTTCTTTTTTGATTCTTTTCCCCATTCTTCTGCACGGGGAGGAGACAGCAAGAAGCTGTGTGGTGCTTAGTTGTTGGCTGGGATAAAACCACGACAGCTTTTGATTGGCTTTGGTGTTGAAACTTTGCAAAGCTTTTTAAAATATGTTGTATGACCCCTCTTCTTAGGTATTTGGAAAAAAAAAGAAAAGAAGGCTCAGTTTGGTAGGCTTGTGAAGTGCCTTTATTGACTGAATGTGGCTTTCTCTGTGGCGATACCTGTAGAATGGAAAGAAGAAAGAGAAGAACAGGGAGGGCAGGAAAAAGGAAAAATCCTAAATCAAGAAATCAAGAGAAAAGACAACAACAAAGACAAAGTTATAGCTGTAAGCATGAGGAATTTTATATGGTGCAGAAAAAAGGGACCTATCTTTATGGACTTGCAATATCATACATCTATATACTCCTCATTTACAGAATTGCTTTCAATTGGCCTTGCTGACCTGCCCTATGGCTTGCATTTCCTATGCCATCTGTACACTTTAATATCTTTAATTAGATACACTGGGGCCAAAGGCTTAGGCTTTTAAAGGATTATATACATCTATATACATAATAATAAATGTAGTTGCATTAAGTAAGATTAAACACTTTTTCAGAAGAGACGTAAGATTCATATTGCATGGAACAAGAGACATTTAACTGACAGAAGGAAGAAAATTTACCAAAAGGCAAATTATTTCATAATTGTTCACTAAGGGGATTCTTTTCCCTTCTTTAAACATGATGCTAGGTGGCATCTCAGATAAAATAGCAGACTCTGTGGATCTGTTTGTTGTTTGATCCGATATTCCAAACATGAGTGAGAACCAGTTTAACTAACACTAACTTATTTCAGTACTTGATCTCTCAAAACTTTATGACTCTTCATTTTTTTTCTGCACTACAGCTAATTATGGCTGTAATATCCATTGCCTGAAGCCTATTACTGTTTTCTTGCCTAACAGTGTTACACTGGTAGTAATAATTAAAAAGTATAAAGATGATATTAAAGCCCATAGATGGTAATTCTACCCATAAACACAGGTGTATAATTTGAGTTTTAAAATATACTTACCATAATAAAAGGTATCAGTAGTAATTGTAGTGCATTTAAAGTGGGATTAATGTACATGTTAATTATGTTAGTCGTGTCAACTTTTCAAAAAATGATAAAGGTCACCTCGTTTTTCTCCTTTCACCTTCTCCTGAAAACTTTCTTTTGCCAGCGTATTATCAGCTGTTAGGTAGCTGCTTACTGCACTGTTCAGATTTTATTGTTACGTAGTGCTTAGCCTTGTGGCTTTCTCATATAATACGTTTGGACTGGACTGCAATTGTAAAACACAGGAGAAAAGATCAGTTTATGGATCTGTGATCTGTATTGAGCAGGGTCTTAGTACACACTTTTTTCTCACAGTTTTCAGGCACATGACCATGAAAATGATAATCAGGCAATGTGTTACTGGGATCTACCTAATAAGCAAGATTGCATACAAGAGAGAAGGTTAAACATTTCTTATCTTCAACAAAGGGAAATACATATATTTAAGTAAGGAATCATTGATTACCTACATTATCCAATTTATCTTCTTTTTGAAAAGCTGATAACTCAGGAAAGAAAAATATATTGAAGTAAATGGATGCTCCTTTTCAGGAAGAGAGGTGTAAAAGGTCAAATCATCCTTAAAACACAAGATTTGCAAAATTTATGTGGAAATATGCTCACAGGTAATCCCTTAAATTGGATTCATCATGCTTTTTCTTGTACCACCTGAAGTTCTGGACCACAGCTGGGGCTCAAAGAGGTCCAGATATGGAACAAGTCTCTATAATAAGTTTTGTTCAAGGACTGCAGCTGAGTTAGACTACTAAAGATGGGAGGCTAGGCCTAAGAAGAGAGGAGTATAACCCAATGGCAAGCAGTTGTAAGCACATCTTAGCTTTCACAGATTGAGCCTTTAAGCATAACATATAAATTAAGAACTATATGAACACAGTTATTTTCAGCTTAATTAGAGTAGAATATAAATGTGTTATCTTCATTTTATATATTACTTATTCCAGTTCCAAGCAACACCAACCTTGTGGTAAAAACTGCTGTACGCAGATTTAACAGACAATCTCCAGGCACAAGGATACCAAATCAAATATTGCATGCGAGTTATTTGATCTGAAGAAACACACCTTCCATACAAAGCCAAGATTTCATTGTTATTCTTATTAAAATCTTATCAATCTAACACTGCCAAGCCCACCACTAAACCATGTCCCTGAGCACCTCATCTACGTGTCTTTCAAATACCTCCAGGGCTGCTGACTCGACCACTTCCCTGGGAATTCTGTTCCAGAGCTTGACAACCCTTTCAGTGGAAATTTTCCTGATATTCAACCTAAACTTTCCCTGGCACAACTTGAGGCCATTTTCTCTTGGCTTATCATATGCTACTTTGGGGAGCAGACCAACCTCCGCCTCGCTACAACCTCCTTTCGGGTAGTTGTAGATAGTGATAAGGTCTCCCCTCAGCCTCCTTTTCTCCAGGCTAAACAACCCCTGTTCCCTCAGCCACTCCTCATAAGATTTGTTCTCTAGACCCTGGACTTTTGGCTGAGCTTGATTACTGCCCCTTGGACTTGTTCTTAGCACCTTGCTCATGTACTGTCATTTTTGCTGGCAAGGCCACTGCCTCCACTTACCTTGTTATGTTCTGCTCTCAGCACACTTTTATTTTGGAGCAGCCTGCCCTTGCTGCTCCCTGGCAGAACAGTGTGAAAACAAATCCATGAGATTGTGTGGTCTGAGATGTTTGGGGCAACTACTTGATGAGGAAGTCGAGGATTCCTCTCCCAGCCTGAGCTAACACTTAACCTAAAATCCACAAACCTTGACTTACCACAGGCTGGCAAGCAAGTTCATCTTTTTCCTCCTTCTATTCTGTATTCCAGTAAATCTTTAATTATTCTTTGTAAAGTAAAATGGTTTCAGTGAACAAGGTTAAGAGAGTCCTATAACCTTATTATTATAGAAGGTAGAAGTGGCTTACAAGATAGGATTGGTAAATTCAGATCACTTCAGGCAGGTGTAAGAAACTACAGGTGAACTCTCTAACTACCTTTAGCTAAAATGGGAAGGAATTTATCCTGTCTCTTGGGATTATTCTATTAGATATTCTTTAAAAAATACCTATTGGATTTGAGTTTGCAGTCAGGAAGCCCAAAGCTCTCCTTCTATTTTTAATAAAGTCAGACAATATTTCAGGCTTATGTAGTCGTAGGCATGTACAGGACCAGAATTTCACTGGTTAGGCATTCTTGTTGGTCAAAAAAATGCACAATAAATGGCTCATGGCGTCTCCAGAGTTAGACAGTAACTGAAGAGGACTTGTGGATATTTCATATGTGGATTTATAGACTTCTAGAGCAAGACAGAAACTAATTAACACTTTTCTATTTCTGATACATTTTCACAACATTGCACAGGATGCCTACCAAGATTTGAGAGATCTGCAGAATGTAACTTTTTACCTTTAGAACTATTTCAGGGACCTATGAATTTTCTTGCCAACACCAATCACTGAGAAATATCAAGTGATGTCTCCCAAATCATAAGTTTAAATTAAAATAATCAAATTTATACAACAATATTAACTATTGTGATGAGAATTCTTTATTTCTTTTCTCCTGTCTTCAAACTTTTCTGTGCATTTGTGTTAACCCATAGAGATACCAGGACTAAAACTTACTTTTGAGAAAAGTAACAACTTTTTAAGAAGTGGCAAAACTTAACAAAGCAAGACTTTTGATTTAAAAAAAACCCCAAAGAGTTGGAGATACAAAAATATATTCATCAAAATTAATCACATGTTTCTGAAGTGCAGGATGTAAAAATATTTTATTTATTTTTGGTGACTAAGATGAAAGATAATACTATTGACAGGCATTTCAAGGTGATAGAATTTTATTATTGAAGCTGAAGTTTTGTCAGGTAATACAAATGCTAGTTACATTATGCAGTAAAGCTTCTTATCCAATTATGTTGCTCTGTACAACCCCACTTGCCCCTGCCAGAAGATTTCTGGTCCTGCAGGGCATATGCTTCAAACAACACAAACTAGATGTTTCTGTTCACAGTGGGAAAAAGAGTTTTTAAGATTTTCTTTACAAAATGAAATAGAAGGATCTTTCTCTCTATGCTCTTTCCAGGCCACGGGAAACTGTACAATCTTCAGATAGGTTCATATGAGTTTTATCTTTGCATAGGAGTATATTATTCCTGCTCTTTTCCTTTTCCTTGTAGCCTATGATCCTGAATATCCAGGCCAGCAACATGTATGGGATTTTCTGTAACTGGTAATGGTGGCTTTCTAATGGGAAGAGGAATGGTGCTGAGGAGGAAGGTGCTTAAGTGCAGTGAGTTTTGCTGAACATTGGCTTGCTTCAGCGCAAGCAGCTAGGCTTGAGGTCTGAAGAGATTACATGCAATCAATCTTAAATTAAGGCCATAAAAGTACTAGGCAGTGAGCTGGAAGAAAGATTGGCAGGCTGAATGAAAGAGGGAATTAAATCTGCTTCTCAGTAAAAGTGAATTGATACTTTGTGTTGAATAGTTAAGTAATAGAGAAGTGTGAAAGAAGATGAGAAAAAGGTGAGCCCGAAGTTCAAAGATGATCCAGAACTAGGGTTTCTCTTTCTCTCAGCTGATAGAAATATATTGTCTCTGGTAAGTAGAGACTTCAAGCTCCTATCAGTCATGAATACAGTAAAAAATGGGAAACAAAAGTTGACTTTTCTTACAGGGGAAAGATCACAGCTCTGTCAGAGACAGGTTTCCCATTTTGTCAAGAACTATCTTCCCCAGAAGATTAAATAAAGGGAGACTAGAAATTGAAAGGAACATATCAGATTCCAAGGCAAATAATTTTTATCCCTTCCTGCTGCATATCACGCAATATCCTAGGGTTTCCCTGTGGAAAAGAAAAAAAAAAAAAGCTGCTCATCCTTTACACTTCTCCTAGGAAAACCTTTTTATGCCTAGTAGAATATTTTTCTGATTATAATTCTGCCTTTCATAGTGATCACAAAACAGCAAATAGAGAAGAACAGGTTTCTATTAGCAACTTCACATACACACACAGACACGTCTTTAGTGGCAGGATCCAGCCTATCCTTCAAATACATCATTAAAGCCAAACCAACCCAAATTTCTGGGGAGTTTGTTGTCTCTAAGTGTCAGGAATTCTGTTTTTGGATTTCATACAAATCCAAAGCTTTTAGCAAGTCCTTGCATGTTAGACTATCGAGGGACCTGGTTTACAGAACTTTCAAGAATGATTTGCATCTATCAAGTCAGTACTATTTTATTCAGTTGCAGAATTGCCTTGGAGATCCCCTATCCAACTAGCAATCAGATCTGCATATTCAGTGTGTCCGAAACGGTAAAATAAACTGTATCAGCCAACTGTTCTGCTCTCTTAATTAATAGCAAACCAATTTTAGCTAAGCAACCTTTTGCAGTCCCGTCCCTCTGAAGCTAGATGCTGCTGTGATCAGCAATGCTCTATTGATTAGCTACAGGCTTCTATTTTATTTATGGAAGCTCACTGAAGAAAACTCAGTTGCACAGAAGTAAATAGGAAGTGTTTACAGACAGACAAGGATTCTAGGATGCCTCTGTAATTGAAATAGTGACACAACTGAGGAGGGACAAAAGCAGCAACCCACACTTCACAACTTTTCAAGAGAGATTTGATAGAGTCTTCAATAAATGCTATATAAGTATATTAGAAACACAAGGAGATTGTATGATTATTTTAAAATCTAGTTTTATAAAATAAACTGGTTTTAAGATCACTACCAAGCAACTTTCTCCACATATTCTTTTCAAACAAGTTAAATGTACTGAGCTACACCAGTGCTAAACTCAGAGTCTTGTAATTCGCTGTTTAAAAATTCCGACTGTGTGCATTTTTAGTTGTGATATATTTCTTTCTAAATATCTGTATATACACAAAAATAAAAATTAGAAATGAAAATGAGGTAGAATCTTTTTTAATCACTTCTAGAGAAAAATAGACTGTGTGACTAAGACAAAAATAGAAGCTAACTCTATTCTATTATTTGTTAAAACAATTGTGTCTTTTAATTTCCATCTCCTACCTTTGTCTAGGAAAAAAAAAAAAAAAAGAAATCTGGTTTGTACTTGTTACCTGAGTAAGCCCAAATACATAGCAAACTGAGATCACTGCTGTTCAAAGGAGATTAGGATAATGAGTTTCAAACTTAAAATCAGGAGTTTCACTGGCTGATAAAATTCTAGATTTTTTTCTTTGAGTCATCTGTCTCTGAATTGGTGTGCACTGGCAAGTTATTAGGGTGGTTCTGTGAGTCATCCTACTCCTTAAGGAACTCCTTCTGGGATGAACAGAGAGGATCCAATTATCTTTCACTGAACGTATATATGTCATACATCCAGAAAAGAAGAATTGTGATGAAAAAGTAGGAATTCTGCAGTCAAGTCACAACAGTTATGCAGTTCCAAGAACACAGATTTTATTTGAATCTGTGTTTATTCCTATTCCACATATGCTGTGTAATAGGGTTTTATATTCACACACTGGCTATTCTGAACTTTCACAATGATCGTGGGACCTGGGCCACAGCTAGGAACATAGCAACATGACACAGCCTATGTGTAATTGCCATCTTGGTTTTTTTTCCCCACAGAATAACTGTTTCAATCATTGCAAAGAGCAGGCATTTTTTTGTGCCCTGCCCTTTCCCTTGCTTATAATGTCTTCTTTCTTTTAATGCCTGGGTCACTTATAACCCCTCCTTACTGTTCTTTTCCAAGCACTGTCTTCATCCTCTCTTCCTGCCCTGGCTACATATTTTTCTCCAGCTGTTTTTCTCTTTTATCCACCTATACCCTTAGCATTCACTCCTCACTGCCCCACTTTCACCTAGCAGGAAAAGCGTTATAAACACAACTGGAATTGTCCACCTTGTCTTGGTCCCGACATTGGTGCCAAAATGATCGTCCAGTAGCAAGCAGAGAGAGTGTTGTTTACTTTTCCCCTTTTTTCTTGCTTATTCCTTGCATATGTTTGTTACAGAGAGAATCATAATTGAATTTAGTATGTCAGAGTCCTATGACTCTCCTTGGAAGTGCTGAGATTCAGGCAAGGAGATGTTTTCACAAGTGTGGCAAAAGATACCATATGTGATTCAAAACTTGAAGATAATGGAAATGGTAAAGGTTCATGACAAAACAATTCTCAGATTTCATTACTATTTGATATCTAGTCAAACTAATATTTCCCTATTGTCCGTGAAAGCAAAGGATGAGTCATTTTGGCAAACGAGCATGGTTTGTATGGATGACTTTCCACATAATTTCACCTTTACAGACTTTCATTTTCACCTTCTGAAAGTTTCAAACCAAATGTGTCAATCAGAAAAACAACCAACTGAAAATATATTCTTATAAGCGTATGTTAACAAGCAACCTTGAAAACAATCAATAAATCCTTCCTCGGTCATATTTGGTATCCCATATGTGCAGAGAATTTCCATGCAGAAGAAAGCTTGGACCGTCTGTCCTGATCTCTAATCTGTTATCACTTTGCCACTTATGTATAGTTTACAATATTAATTTAATGCCAATAAAATCTGCGGACTACATCATAAAACTTTAATCTCTATATATTGATAGAGAGACTGACAGTAATTGGCAGGTTTAATCATTTTCACTAATCCTTATTTCAGTCATAAACCTTTAAGACATTTTTTCTTCCACTTGTCCCTATGTGGACTAATAAACCCGAACAATTCTTTCTACATTATGCTATTCATGAAAGAATCTGAAACAGTGGGTCCTGTTAACCTCCAGTAAAAATTAATCGCCATCAACATGTAGAAGCCCAGCAAACATGATTCTGTCTTGAAAGAAAAATATCATACTGCTTAGTTAAAAACAACTGCTTGTGTTAACAGAATAGCTGAAATAGAACTGATGTTTAATTTTAACCAGACAACTATTGACCTTTCACAATATTTGATTTTCCAAATCAAAAATTTCATCTCTGATTATATATGCATTTAACAGTAGGAAAATTAGCTATTAAAAAAAAGGATATATGGAAAACTGCTTGCCTGAACAATATTCTCAAATTCCTTCTGATGGAATAAAAAACTTAACTTTATTACTGTATTACTCACTTTTATCACATGCTTCCACTTCTTGTTGTGGTAATTTTCATTTTCACAGATACTAGAACAATGCAAGAACAAAGAAAATCAAAATGAAATTATAATTTTTCAATTTGATTAGAAGTCTTTTTTTATCCTTTTAACTCTCTCAGTATTAGTCCAATAATAAATCAGTGAAATATTATATAGTAGGGATTGTGATATTTATCGGTACATTGCACATAAATCATTGAAGTGAGGCTTCACTGGTTGTATTGGAAAAAGTCCTCAGAATTCAACAGCAAAACTTCTGTTGATTTTGATGGGAGCAGAACTGATCCCATGATCAGCAACTTGCATCAGAAAATTATGAAGATTGTACCACAATACTGCTACCTTGTGGCATGACATAGAGCAAAATTATTATTGCTTTTGTGATATGCCTCTAACTTCAGTAACAGGGATGCCATATGTCACAAAATGCTAACGCCTCATCTTATGCTTGAATGTACAATTTCCTTTCCATTGTAAGTATTTACATGATAATTAGTGGAAAGCTATGCCCATTTTACTCATGTTAAGAATAGAGTTTTAAAAGACGATGCCAAATTACTTTTCCATTACCATTCTAATTCACAATGTATTAATTCTTAAAGATGACAATTATCTTGAAAAATTTTGCAATGCTGATGTTAGGAAAATGGATATAGTTTTCCATTAATGACCTGAACAAGTTTGAAACTAGTTTGTATATCTCAGATAAAAATACTCTTCCTTACTCCACTATATTTATGTCTCATTAGTTTATGGACTTAAAGCCCTCCAGGGACTGTCACTCACAAATCCACCTAAGGTTTATGAGCTCTAGAGTTTGCATTTGGATCTCTAATTTAGCCAACAGATACAGAAAATCATATAGATAGAAAACTCCCTAGTGACTACAAAGCTCTAGGTTTTAATAGCAAGGGCAGAAATAGTATAAGCATAATGTTTAATATAAGCATAATGCTTAGCACATTAGTGGTAAGTTAAGTGTATCACCTAGGAGGAGAGATATTCACTGTATTTCGGATAAGTGTAATACTATTCTTTCCAGGACTGTTTGCTTTCAGTGATACAGAGTTCGGTATGGTCGTGTGTTAATGCCATCCAGTTCTTGTCAAAAAAGTTTTTTTAATGGAACATTTTCAACACAAGCAAGTGAGGATCAGGTGTTTTTTAAACTTTGGTGACCAATGCCCACTATTACTTCTCCAAACTCTCAGAGGCTACCACGCATTATTTATCAGTTCTCTTAATTTGCAAATACTATACAAGCAGCCTTACCATAAATGTACAATAACAGCAGGAGTTAAGCACATTACTCCAAAATCCAAAGATGCGTAGGAGAGTGAAAATTCTGTACAGCTATTACTATTCTGTTATCTTAAAGGTCTATGAAACATACATAAATTTAACTGCACTTTCAGTTTTCCGCAGCATAACACATGGTGCAGCTGATAGATCCTAACACAAGTAGAGAACTATCTGCTTTCCTACTGGTAATAGCCTCAAAACCAGCTATTGAGGTACCTGTGAAGAAAATTATAAAATTTATTTTTTCACCCAAAAAAGATTACTATGTCCTAAAAGAACACACACAGCTAAAATTTAAAGTTTGGGAAACTGAACTGGAAATGCGGGATTTTCCTAAAGGAAAAGATTTCAGAATGGAGAAGAAGAAGAGAGGGGATAGATATTTAGCAAGACTTTTAAAAAAAGGTGCATCGTCAGCAGTACTATTTTAACAGTGAATGCTTAATAAAAATTCCCAATAGACACTACAGTTCTGAAGTTTGGTTAAACTAATAATGCATTTTTATACTTAAATCAATCTGTCCTGGCCAGAGGATTTAGTGAGCTAGTACTCTCATTACCTGGTGATTACTTTGGCGTTAACTGCATATCAGCCCTTTTTTCATATCAGATAAAAAATTCAAACTAAATGGGAGGACCTCATAGAAACTATTTTTTTTACTACAAAGATGATGTGTGCTATGTACATATTAAGTAGTAGTTCAAGATGTTTTCCCAACTAAGGTCTCCTTTTCTTTATGTTTAAGATCATAATGTTTTATTATACTCTTTACCCACAAAGATATAACTGAGTAGATATTTCCTGGAAGATTTAAGTTCAAACTTTTTATAGGAATTGAATTTTTACAGAGATTATTTTATTCACCTAGAAATTTTGAGGTGAAAAAGATATACCTGATAAACTGCAGTGTATCACTGGTACTCTCAGTTCAGCCCTGTGAACGTGAAGATAGATACTTACATTATTGTCCTGCCTGCTCTGTGTTAAGATGAATTCAAATATAATATTACTGCCCTGATAAACATATTCTGATGCATAACGTGCATAATATACACATCTATACCATAATTCTTTGAACTAATACTGAAGCCAGTGGATTAGGTATTTTATAAAAGTAATATTTGTAATAAAACTTGCTGGCACTAGCAACTGAACAGCAGATGGGGTTTTATGGAGAGCACATAATGATGATTCATTGCGGTAAGTACACATGGATCCCTCAGATCTTCTTTTAGTTTAGTTCAGTTCTTTGGTTTATACAGTGTTACCTAGCTACATAATTATTAAAAAAGGTGAATAAAAATGATGTCAGCCATTTGCTAAATTATTAGTAGAAATAATCAAGCTTTATCTCTTGAAAGCAGATTCTTTCCTGTAATGCCACTTACTGATGTGAAATTAGATACCCACAGTTAAAATGTTTCATCTGATACACTCTCTGTTGTTAAGTCCGCAAGTAATCCTTGACTGAAAAAATACATTTCAGAAATGTAGCAGTGGGGAAGAGAGGAATATGATTTACTGATTAAAATACTGGATTAAATTTGAAAATCTAGGACTGGTATTCACAAGCTACCTATGTATCCCTAAGCAGACATCTCTCTGTCTCAGCTGCTCTGACATGGAAATAAGGCCCATACTTCTCGATGTCACAGAGTACTGCAAAAAAAAACAACCAACTACCAGACACATAAATAATTGATAGACATTTTGACCTTCAATAAATTATACTTTACTGTGTTGATCCCACTCTCTCCTGATAAAATAAGTAAACAGGTTCCCTCTAATTGACTGCAATTACTTATCTAGAGGGAAACAGTAGGAAGAGTATTTGAAAGTGTTAGAGTTCACAATTTGCTCTGCATCCAGATCCCCCATTTTTGAGACTTGTTTTTAAGTTCTGAAGAATGGAAAGTTTCCTGTTGAGCTTCAGCTCCATCATTTCTGCTGTAGACGTGCATCCAGCCTGCTCCTTATTCCTAGCTGGCCTGCAGGAATAAAAATGTAAAAAAAAACCAGAAAGCAAACAGAAAGAAGGAGAGCACAGGGAATCATAGAATTATAGAATGGTAGGTATTGGAAGGGATGTCTGGAGATCATCTAAGTCCAACTCCCCTGCCAAAGCAAGTTCGCCTAGATCAGGTTGCACAGGACTGAATCCATATGGGTTTTGAAAACCTCCAGAGAAGGAGACTCCGCAGTCTCTCTGGGCAGCCTGTTCTAGGGCTCCATCACCCTCATAGTAAAGGATTTTTTTTCTTACATTTAGGGGAAACTTCCTGTGTTTCAGTTTGTGCCTGTTGTCTCTTGTCCTGTCACTGGGAACTACTGAAAAGAGACTGGCCCCATCCTTTTGACACCCACACTTTAGATATTTATAAGCATTGCTAAGATTCTCTCTCAGTCTTCTCCTCTCCAGGCTAAACAAACCCAGATCCCTCAGCCTTTCCTCATAAAAGAGATGTTCCAGTCTCCTAGTCCTATTTGTAACCCTTTGTTGGACTCCTGGTATTTCTTTGCCTCTCTTGAACTGGGGAGCCCAGAACTGGACACAGTGCTCCAGATGTGGCCTCACTAAGGCAGAGTAGAGGGATAGGAAAACCTCCATCAACCTGCTTGATACTCCTCTTAATGCACCCAAGGATTCCATTTGCCTTCTTGGCCACAAGAACACACTGCTGGCTCATAGTGAATTTGTTGCCCATCAGGCAACAAATTTGTTCCAGAAGGACCTGGAAGTCCTTCTCTGTGGAGCTGCTTTCCAGCAGGTCAACCCCTAACCTGTACTGGTACATGGGGTTATTCCTCCTCAAGTGCAGGACTTTACACTTGCTCTTGCTGAACTCCACTAGTTTCCCCTCTACCCATCTCTCCAGAATGTATGATATAAACAATGTAGACCTGAGTTTCAACCACCTGAATTTTGATGAGTTTTCAGCTCAATTGTACTGGCAGTTTCCCAAAGCAGCTTATACATCATCAACATATCTATAGATATCACCTATACAAGACAAACTGTAACTAGAAAGAGCATTTGAAGCATACATTGCTTTTCCGAAAGAAGTAGAAGACTCTAAATGGGGGGGATTTGCAGACACTTGTTTCACTTCAACACATTTGTGCACTACCTCTTGTGGGGCAGCATTCATGGTGCCTGTTTCTAGAGTGAAAGCGTACATAAACATGTTTTGGTGGGTTGACCAGATATCCACCAAATTGCTCTATCACTCCTCCCCACCTCCCACAGAATGACAAGGGGAGAGAGAATGAGATGGAAAGAGCCTGTGGGGTACCATAAAGGCAGTTTAATGGAAAAGTAAAAAGCAAGGCCGTGCATGAGAAGCGAAGCAAAGCAAAGATTTTATTCTCTACTTCCCATTAGCAGGCGATGTCTGGCCTTTCCTGGGAAGCAGGGCTCCGGTACACGTAGCGGTTGCTCAGACAAGCGTCTTCTCAAATAGATGCCCCCCTGCCCTGCTCCTTTTCTCGCCCTTTTATACTTAAGCTGATGTCATATGGTGTGGAATATCAATTTGGTCAGTTTGGGTCATCTGTCCTGGCTCCGTCCCTCCCAAGATCTTGCCCACCCTATCCCACTGCGGTGGGAAGATGTTGGAAAGGCAGCCTTGATGCTGTGCGAGTGCTGCTCAGCAGCAGCCACAACGTGGGTGTCTTATCAACAACCTTCTACCTCCCAATACAAAGCACAGCACCATAAGAGCTGCCATGGGGAACATTAACTCCAGCTCAGCCAACCTCAATACACGGTTATTTTTTCAGATTAAAAACCACTAAATTCTTTCCCTACTTCATTTTTACAAGCAATTTTAACAACTTTGAATTTATTAGACAAATCTTCACAACTGAGCTTGTTTTATGTGTGAAAATAAACAATGACAGGCATGAATATCACTTACCACTTTTCAGATTTTATATAGAAGGCATTAATCAAATTAAATGAAAAGGATTAAACTCATTGCTAGTTAATAGTGATGTCACTGGGTTTAAAGTAAAAAAGGAGTTCACTCCTAAATTACTACAACAGTATACTTTCCTGTTTCTGATTGATTCCCTGTATTTCACTCTGTTTATCTCAGTGTGGGAGCATATGGCTGAATTAATAGTAAGTCAATCACAGATGAGAGATTTTATCTGAAGACACAAGGAATGTTCATAATTTTACTGTGAGACTAATGTGTAAGGAGTACATCTATCTGCAGTCAATTGCAAGAGGTTAACGTAAATTTGCTCAAAATCATGAGACATCATCCATATAAGATTATTCAAGCTACAGATTTATATCTGACTAGGAAAATATTTTTACAAAATATATTTTATAATTTGTTTAAGAAGTATAATATATTTAGGAAATTACGTTTTACTGATAACCAGTATCCTGCTCAGGTCAATAGGACCATCCATATAAGGCACATGAAGTAACAGGTAGGAGAACTGGAGCCAAAGTTAGACCAGGTTTGAGGGCTCAACATGTTAGTTTTATCATTTAATTGTTTTAAATCTGCAGAAATTCAGACATAAAAATAATTAAATTAAATATCTTTTACTACCATCATATCTGAAAAAGCTTTTGAAATTCAGCTGAAAATCCCTGAAAGGAAGGTTTTCACCACAAAGCAAGGCTAAGAAAAGCATCATATCAAAATTCTATCTATGCTAACAGTTACTTTCCAGATCTTCCAGCTACAGCTGGTGGCCTTTCTTATTTTGAAGCATATTTTTTCCTCCTGGCTGATAAACAAACATATTGTGTTCACATGCTTCTGCTATCAAAATTTTTTCCACTAAAATTATCCTGATATCCCTACTTCATTTAGTCTGTGACCTCACAATATATACTCTTTTACTACAGCATGAGTCCACTTAAGCTGGAAGTACTGTCAGCATTCCAAGAAGAAATAATCAAACATCTGCACGTAATATCCACACCCCTAAATTACTCGCAACTTCATATACAGGATGCCCATTAAATGATGCAGTTCAAACATAAACTGAAAGACTGCTCCTGTTCCACATGATAACTTCGCAATCAAAATCACATACTCAGAAGTAACACAAAAACTGAGCTCACAAAGTGACTCCAGCATGATGGCTACATCATCATGTTAATACAATATTAAAATATTCATATGTTTATTTTTTACATGAGTCTATTTAGGGAGGACCAGAAAAAGGAAAAGTTAAGCTGAGGAGGTGGGGAGAAACAATGATAAACCTAGAGGATGAAACCGAAGTAAATTATCTGTGCAGAGTGGAATTGAAGGCAATGAATCTGAGAAAGTAGCATCAGGTGGCACAGAGCACAGAACACCTAGTTAAAGCCGTTGAGAACTCTGAGTGAATCCGTCACAGTGTCCTCAGGGCTACTGCCTCCAGCTGATGGTCTGGTTTCTGCTCAGAAGACTAGTATCAACTAGCAATAAAGCTCTTTAAACATCTCCTATATATCTCTGGATCTGTAAATAGTGTGGTCAAGCTCAGCCCTGGAATACAAAGATCAAAACTAAATTATTGGTCACTGACTGCATAAAGATTTGGATGCAGTTCTTCATAATCTATATATAAATAGGCAAAAGAAAAGGCAAAACAGCACCAAAATTAAAAGGGTGAATACTAATGCTAAAAGGTTTCTAGTGTTGCACATGAAAAAAGAATTTGTTCACCAAGTCTGATTAATTTGCACAGTAATCTTCCAGATTCAGCTTCAGAACTCCTTTGCCTCATAGACTGCATGTTAGGCCTCATGAGACCGAAAAATATATTGCTGTGCTGCCATAACATCAAGCATTCAAGTCACCAAAATTCCGTGACTGACTGAAAAAACTACTGGAGTTTGAAAAAATAAACTACATATTTACATAGAATGGAGTTTATTTTTACTTCCTAAGCAAATATCTCATCTTTGTATAGAAATCCACACTAACTTCTTTTGTTGATTGGTTCTTAAGTACCTGGCAGCCACTAAGTCACGAAGAATCCCACGTGAGGATGGTATTTCTATTCTTCTAGCAGTACAAACCATCCCCTTCATAGATTTGGAAGTATTTGTCTATAAAAACAGTGTTCCATCCTCATAAGAGAAACTAATGACAATATTATCAGAAGGGGTAGACCACCACACATAAGTCCACATATTCCAGTGCACAAATGTCAGGCTTCCCATCTTCAGTCAGACAGTACAAACTGGACGAATGGGTCAAGTTTCTTATAGACTAAAGCCAAAAGTTTCATGTTTTCACATTCTCTAGGGCGGGGATTTGGAACAACACACATTTATAACTCTCGGAAACTACTGTGATTCCTATAGTATTACCTACAGATGATGTCTATTACACTGCTTTAATCTCCACTATCTTTGAACTAGAAGTTTTGTCCAATCCAAGCAATTATTATAAGTCTAACTTACAAAACATGAAGCTATGCAGTTAAAAAGTATACAAACAGGCAACCAGAAAAAAACGAATTTCCCTACAGCTGCATGGCATTATCTTGGTGTGCTACTGCAAATATGTTTGTTTCAGCAACTGCATACATTCTAGCAAAATAATGTTTAATGATTCAACATCTGCATCACATGAAGTAATTGTATATTTAAAGTTATATCTTGTAAAGTTCAACTTTGTTTTTCTGATGTGGACTTTACATTGTATTTTCCTATATGGCATTTCTATGAGGTAAGCCTATGATAGCCCAGCTGTACACTACTATTTGTAGGAGCATTCCATTCTACCTTTTACCTTAGAAAAAGATAAACATAGAGTATATGAAATTTGATAATCAAATAGTAAACCCATAAACTTCTTACATATTGAAAATGTTCATAATTGCTTTTTATCAATTGTTTTGTTTCCAGACTGAGAATATACTTTTTATTCATTTAATAATATCTACAGAAGCTACTTAAAGACTTTACTTTCGGAGAAATGTCTCTTTGGTAGTAATAAACTTAAAAACCTCTTTATTCAGGCTGTTTCAACTATTTTTATTAGTATGCCTTTGCATTTACTAATAAGATTTCCATAAAAAGTACCGGTAGAGCCAATCACAGCCAATCGCAGATTAAAAGCTTTACATTTAGGTATTTCAGGGTGTAATAACATAATTTTTAAGACTACCTCTGTAGTTAGAAGTAATAAAAATGTTCCAATTTCCTGCTCTCCTGTGCTTCATGGCAAGAAACTTGTGATGCACTCTTACTTGCTGTTTCGGACAATTTATGTGTACTGCGCACAATCCATCCTTGCAGAGGAATATGGGTTTTTTACATCCCTTTCAAACAGTTTTGTGTTCTTCTAAGTAGTAATTGCGGCACTCTCAATCTATTTGGCTAATAGAGATCTGTTCTCTGCCATACATAATAGCTGAGTTTGGAAACTGAAATATGAAATTTCTGTTTATGAGGAGGTATGTTACAATTTCTGGCAGAATAGTCAGCAGTAGGAAAAAGATAACATCCTATTTTAAAAAATTGTGTGTGTGGTATATAGAAATCCATAAGAATGTTTGATTCTTCCTTTTTTCCTTTTGACAGATGCAATTTTCGTTGAGAAAATGGTCCCCTGAAGAAAAGAGATGGAGATGTATCCAGTGATTCAAGAATGTTTAGGAAATGTCTTGTGCAATGGGAGTAATTCATATAGATAGGTCCTTAAGGAGAAATCTTTAAAAACATCCATATGTTTAGAAAGACATCATAAACATCTGTTATAAGCGAAGTTGGAAACTTTGGAATTTTTTTTAAGTTACAGCTTATATTCTTGTGAAGAGAATTCTAGATCATTTCAGGTCACCCCTGTCCTCTATTGCCACATGTTCAGTGCCCACTCTCAGCCAGGTTATATGAGTAGGGAAATGCCTTTCTGTAGTTAGAAAAGAAAGCCTCATCTCCACGGGAGGGGATGTTAGTGCACTTGGGTTTGGTGTTTTCCTCTCTCCATCTTCATTTGTAACCTTAGCCCCAGTTCATTAAGCTTTAAGCCGCTCTAGATCAATCCCCTTGTGAATATAAGATGCACCATCTCACATATTTCAAAGCATTTAGTAGCTGAGATATAGAAGTGAGAAATACAGTATATACTTGCATAGAACCTATCATTCAGCAGGAGTCTAACTCTCACAGAGACCAATAAAAATGAATAATTTAAGTACCTTCTTCGCCTCAGGTCCTAAGAGTTAAATCATGACTTCAGTGAAATCTTAGGGAATTTCACCAAAAATCTACTCCATCTAAGTAAAAGATAACCACTAAATTATCCACTAAAAGTTAACCACGTCTGTCTCAACTGCAGCAACTTTACTTTCTGAAATCATGCTATATAAGTATTTTTTAATATCTGTTTTTAAGCAGAACACGAAATCAGAAACAAGCTATTGTGTGAAGCAATGGGTAAATTTAATTAGAGATAAATCCCCTTGCATTCTAGCTGGTCCCCAGAGTACAGAGGGACTAGGGGCAGCTGGATTTATCTCTTAATAGATACGCCAATTAGGATATGTTGCTATAGGTCCGATACCAGACACACATTAACAGTCTAGTTGCTGTAGGTCTGGTTGCTTTCCTGGGGAGCAGTCAGTTGCACAAATAGCACAATTTAAGTGGGACTATAGGTCCGACACCAGATTCACAAGCAGTCTATATGCTACAGGTCCAGTTCCCTTACAAAGGAGCAGTTGGATGCATGAATAGCACAGTTTTCCTGTGATTATAGGTCTGACACCAGATGCATGAACAGCCTGTTATGCTGTAGGTCTGGTTGCATTCACAAGAAGCAGTTGGATTCACAAATAACACGGTTTATTTACACTTGCAGCATACACAGATTCTTTAAGATTGCCAGTGATAAATACACTAAGCTGAAGAAATGGCTATATAGCTCAAAAATACAACTGTAATAACAAACATAATCTCCCACGGAAAAACAAAAAAAACAAACATACACTCAGCATAGCTGAGGCACAAGTCTTACCAAAAGGCAAACCTTCTCGGGGTGGGCAGGGGGTGGGGGAGGAGGTCAAACCCATCAGTCTGTCCTTAGGATTTGATGTCGAATTCTTGTCCCACAAATTAGTTCTGAAATAGGGCTAACATTTACACTTCAGTTTTCTGTTAACATGTAAAGCGTGGGGATAGGACTGTAGGCAAATCATTAAGCGGGCTCATAGTTACACAAAGATTCCTTGGTGGGCTTTTCAGCCTCGGCATCTTCTGCTGGGAAGAGGAAATTGTCTTTGCCAAACAGTTAGGTGCTGTGATAAGTGACAGAATGGGAAGGCCAGAACCGCACCTGGTCTCACTCCACATTTGGTGTCATCACAGCACTGACCACTGGATTTCCACCCCACCTCCGTGTCTGCTTTAGACATTTGATGCTTATCAGCAGTGATGAGTTTCGATAGTTTGTGCTTTCTGCTCCCAACAGCTACACAGCTGAAAAGTAAGTGGACATGCAGGCATTTCTTCAGCGCACTGTAATATTTTAACTTGTATTCTTATTTTATTCTTGCCCTTTCAAGGAAGTATTAGAGTACACTGTAAAGTAGAAAGAATTTCAAACACTATTTTTTTAAACAAATAAACAAAAAAAGATAAGAAAAATATCTGTCAGGAACAAATTGGGTATGAGTGACCATGATTTGGAGGAGGATGAGAGATGTATTCACTGAATAGCCACTTTATGACTCTACTCATTGTATTTTTTCTATGACTTCTATGAAAAAAAGAAGTGAAGCAAATTTTAAGCAACTGCTTGCAGTCATAATACTATTTCTTTACATCTTCTGAAAAACAGCTGTTTTAGTATTTGAATTACCATCATAAGATAGATATTTTCAAGAAAATGTAATTAAAAAGTCATCAAAAGTCACCCATAACACAAAGGTTTTCTCTGGGAAAACCTGTTCTCATTACTTAAGATATATTACTCTTTAGTGTGTGGATATTAAGGTGTTTGTATTCATTGAATGTGAATTCTTTTCTAATTCTGTGCCCAAAATACATTAAGAGAATGCTAAGCTTGCAAATACAACATTCACTCTTATTTCTTGAATATCTATCTGCACTCAAATACAGGACAAACTTTGAATTTCTTATAAAGGGACATTCTTCTAATTTCCACGGAGACAGAGAAGGCCATTCAGGAAGAGGCTGCAGCCAACAGCTGTTGCATCCGTTTTTATATGTCATGTAGACAACAATAAAATAATAGATAAACATCTAGTATTTGTTGAAATATTTTTTATTATTATTCATTTAAAACAGCTTTCTCACTGGAATTTCTATTCTGTTTAAAGTAGATGTTAATAACGTGATTAATCTGCCTTATAAACTGAGTCATATCCAAAACTGAACAGTCAGCAGTGGTCTTGTTAGACTGAAATGTGTTCTTTGAAAAGTACTGCTAATGTCTGAGTGTCAGATTCAGAGATCCTTATCTAGTAATGTGGGATGTTCAGGTGTGGAAATTAGTATCAACTTTTTCAGTCACCCCATTGCTGGAGCTAGCCAGTCTAGAAGTTGACATAAAATTCCAGCAAATTGTCAGAAGTTTTAAATCTGTGATCCCATGGAATTGAGGATCTTAGAAGGAAATAATCTGTGCTTATAGTACCAACTTCTGTCCTTGAGTGATTCTCAGGAAATAAAGGAGTAAGATCTCATGAGCTCTGCTCCATATGCCAACAAATTTCAGTGCAGGTTCAGTTTTCTCTCTAAATTTTAATTTATTTGTTCCAGAATTAGCAGTAGCCTGAGGGGATCTCAAAAAAGGAAAATTAGAAGACTGTGCCTTGTCAAGCATAGAGGACAGAAAGGGGGAAGAGGGAAGGAAGAAGGAGACAAAGAGAAAGGAGAAAGGTGAAGGAAAACTGTTACTAATTAGTTCTGTGAATCGTACCTCATGATTCCTCTCCCATGACATTTGAAACTTCAAATCTGTTCATTCCACTGACTCTGAAACGCTCAATATGCCTCTAAGTGGGCACAAATGAAAACTTTGTAGATCACTAGATATGATTTTGTTACCATTACCCTTTAAGATCATATAAAAATAACAAGGCAGAGGTCTCTTGATAGATATTTACATCACTCTGTGAATACCATTAGTAATTTCCATTACAGCTTAAGTTAAACATTCATTTACAAAATAATTGCCTGCTTTTAGTGCACAGAGTATAACTTTTGGTGCCTTATGAAAACATCAAAAGCATAGGGCTGCTCAGTGAGGTTTACTATTTGACAAATATCAGCTTACTACTCCGAGTTCTTTTTGTGGTGGACTATAAAAAAAAACACCAACCAAACAAAAACAACCAACCAATCTGTAAAAACTGCATTACACTGTGAAAAGTCTTTTCCTTCACTGAAACTGAACTGGAAAACCTCTGAACTGTTGTTATGTGAAACAGCACCAGGGGAAACAAACATCGTAATTTCTGAGTAAATGAGAGACATAACAAAAATATTCCTAAAGATTAAAAAGTCTGAGTAGAAATATAAATTCTTCGGCAATGATATGTTTTCAGATCTAATTTACAATATATCTTTTGATTATATTAAATTTTTTACTGAATGAAATTATACACTGCAGAGTACTGCATTATAAGAGAAGTGTTATACTTTATGTATGTTACATGAATGGAGCTCTGCTTTTGTAAGAAAGAATGAGCTGCATTCAGTTATGCAGTATTTCAGGCTAACCTAAGAAACACGGATTAAGTAATTGCACTGTAAAAGAATCCATATTCTGCTTCTGACTCCAAATGGAATTTTCTTCCTAGAACGAGAGAAACTTTTTCCAAGACCCTGAAACCTCTCCAGATGATTTTTTCCTTAGAGGTCACTTGAAAAGTTTTTATCCTTGGAAAGTAATAAAGCAAATATTTTTCTTATTTAAAAAAAAACAAAAGATTGTGCTCTCCAGTGCTACAGCTAACAGTGATTTTTTGTGTCATGTCAAAAGGCTGTCATGGAAATTCTAATCCATCCAGTAAAATATCACATACAAATTGCATATAATCTATTATTTTCTGCCGAAGGGTATTTTGATTCTACTGGATGATGATGGTACTCTTTTAAATATTCAGCATCTTTCTAGATATATTTTGACACAATCCACAGACAGTGATTATAGATAAGCTTAAAAATAGCACATAAAGGAATTGCCAAAAAAACACCATTAAATTCTGTTGTATGATTTTAAGGATAATGGGGAAAGCTAAAAGCCAAAGCTGTGTTCCATATTTTTCATACAGCAACAGAAAATGGCAAAAAGTCACACAGCCACGCTGGAGATTCAGAATAAAAGGGTCAAAATAGGGAGAAAGGAGCAGAGGAAATAATTTTGAAAGGCACAACATTCTAGATAACAATCACAATAAAGTCAGACAACTGTCAACCTCAGTTTCAGATGTTAAAATAGATGAAAGCTACTATTGTTGTGCCTGTAATAAAGGCACTTCCATACATAGACTCTTGATGCTTAATGGTGGTTATTAGGATGGTAGATAGAAGAAGAGAAAGAAAAAGTTATCAGTCCTTCGGCTACCTTCCCCTTAACAAGCCACTGGTTCTTTAGTGTGTTGATAATCAGAATGGCATTGCAGGGACATATTTCAACACAACAGGGTAGTCTCCACAAGAAGCAAAGTAATCAGAAACAGATTTGACTCAGTAGACCAAATCCTTTCCCGATGTTACTTCAAACTACCGCTCTTTTGAAAACAACTCACACGAGAAATTCATGTTCCCTCTGTCAAGTGAATGTGGTCTACCTGCAGAAAAAATTTTCAAAGGCTTATGTCAAAACCAATGTAAGTACATACCTCATGCCAAAACAGCAATGTTCTGTTTTACTAGAAGAGAATTTTAGATTGCTTCCTTTTCCTGGATGAGAAGAAAGTAACAAATTTCCATCTTGTATAAGATGATGGATGGAGAAGGAGGCAAAACAGCTGACTGGTTTACAAATAGAAGGTAACATGACGTCTCTAAACTCAGATCGCAATCCTATTTTATCATACTATGCATTAACTAGGAACTAATACCTGAGCAAGAGTAACTTTTCAGAAACTAAATGTAAGTTACAGTGTTTTGATTTGAGATGGACAAAATTTATGCTTACAGGTGAGCACATACCTTAGTGTCAGCTGAAATACAGACATAATGAAGCTTTACATGCTTACTGGCAGTTAATCTCACTGCTATAATTTTGTGTGAGAAACAATCAATCCAAGTACTGCCAGATACTTCTAATGTTTTCCAATATATCAAAATTCTTCAGCTTTATTTACAAAACATAAAACATGAGAACAAAAGACAGTGAAATCACAAAGCAGCACACTTCTTACACTATATTGAACATATATGGAAAAAAAAATAAAGGCAGTTCTAGATATTTCATGTCAAGAAAAGAAAGGGTTCTTTCAGATACACAGATAAAATACTTAACATTCTTTAATCTTACCCCATATATTTTTTAAAAATATTTAATATATTTATAAGTCCTTTATAAATTTGGCTCTATCTGTATTTTGTCTCTACAAGATATAAATATAAATATAAAAAGTTTTGTAAATATATGCATGTATATCCATGTATGTATATCAATTTTATTACTTGTTCTTATATTCTTCAATTTAAATCCTTTGGGTTTTAACAGGTTTTTGGATATTATTTCTTCTTATCCTTAATTCTTCTCTAATTTTAAAACTAGTTTAATCTAATCACTTGTGACTGGCACTGGTTGGAGAATTTGAAACTGATTAATTTTTCCTTAATGAATGATCTTCTCACAATGAATACCGAATGCAGTCAAAAGCACTGTAGTAGATAAAATATGTATGCAAACAGTGTATTTTTTTAATGATGGATCAAAGTTTATTTCAAATCACTGACATATATCAGGATATCGTTTTGAATAGAAATTATTTAATACAACATTCAGCCTAAGATTGAAAAACACTAGTGTGTGCATAATCACCATCATTTATTAAATCACTCATAAAACAAACTGTGACCATAAATGATATGAACACATAAAAAAATCTTGCCATTCTCTGTATGTGTACACAAGAAAGATTCTAATAGATTTATTATAAAAATTATTCCGCTTACAATGTACACATTGAGTGGGGAAATATATTCAAGCTATTTACAGAAATTAGGACTGATTTAGTCCATTGTGATATTCCAAGGAAAATGTCTTCATTTAAATATATATATATATGAATAGCAGATTGCAAAACTGAATTATTCACTTAAGTATTAATATCCAGAGACAAATTCAGAGCTCTCTAAACGTTCTATATTATCAGCTGGCTGCTGACTATTAATGTGCTCCATCCACAAGGCAGCATATTTATTAAACTTAAATAATTTGTTAGACTTACGGGTATTAAACTTTCTTTATAAAAAGACTCTTCATTACATAATATATCATGAAAAGACCCTTTATAATACAATATATCTGAAGGAAGAGAAAAATTATTTTTCTATAATGTTACAGATAGTTGCAAGAAAATACACAAATAGAACAAAGAGATGCATGAAATATTTTGCTTCTGTCTTGCACTTTTCTTATAAAGTTCTAAACACAAAAGATTTGAATGTCAGTGTCCTGGTTCCAGCTGGGATAGAGTTAATTTTCTTCCTACTAGCTGGAGCAGTGCTGTGTTTTGGATTTTGTGTGAGAATAATGTTGATAATACACTGATGTTTCAGTTGTTGCTAAGTAGCACCTAAATTCAGTTAAGGATTTTTCAGTTTCCCACATGCTGCCAGTGAAGAGGTGCACAAGAAGCTGGGAGGGAGTATGGCCCAGACAGCTGACCCAACTAACCAAAGAAGTATTTCATACCATCATACTCAGTATAAAAACTGGGGTCTATCAGTGTGTGGTGAGCAATTGCAGTGTGCACCACTTGTCTTTTTTTGCCTTGGGTTTTATTTCTCTTCCTCTCTTTGTTAAATACCTTTTCATTAGTGTTATTATTATTACTATTACTATTCTTATTCTAGTTTATTTTATTCTAACTATTAAATGGGTCTTATCTCAACCCAGGAATTTTACTTGGGTTTTTTTACCAATTCTCCTCCCCATCCCACTGCAGGGGGTGGGAGGAGTGCGTGAGCAGTTGCACAGTGTTTAGTTCCCTGCTGAACTTAAAAACCATGACAGATAGTAAGTAAATTCTCATCTATAACATTCTCCAAAAATTTGAAAACAATATAGAAGAATAAACTTCTTGAGAATTATTGCATAGTCAGTCTTATAATTTACATCTTCATTTTTTTGCGTATTATATTGTTGTGGATGAGGGTTTTCACTTAAATCATTTGTTTCGGAATCGTGATTTAGGATCCTGTTGACTATGCCAATTTGTCGCGGATTAAGGTTTTAAGTTACTTAAAGAATCACCATCAAAGATATTAGCAAAAGTTATGGTAATACAAATTTGTAAAAGCGTGACTAACATAATCTGATGATAAAGTTCACTCACTATGTCCAAGAAATATACAAAGGAAAATCAACTCAGGCTTAGGCTAGAATGATTGACTTGGAATGAAAGGGGTAAGGGAGATCCTTCCATTGAGCCATGAGACTCAGAGTGGACCCCTTTTCTCTCTAAACTGCTCAGAGAGGAGTCTAAGCATGGCTAGGTCCAATCCTAGTCCCAGACTTGGTCAGCTATCCATGACTAAGATAATTTGGGTGCAGGGATTTAAGTGGTACGGATTTAACGTGGCACTATGGGTCCTACATAACTTTAAGGTAGCAGCTAAAAATTCATTAACACTGTTATGGTGAAATATAAGATCAGACTGTGATTTTATAACAATCGGTCAGAATCACTGTAGTGATTTAGATAAGAATTCAACAAACATCTGTAAGTGAATCACACACACATATATACAGATATAAAGATCAACCTATGATTATGTTTCCCTTTCTGCAAATTATAGCAAATTTTGGTAACAAATGATCTTTAGGATTTCACAAAATCCAGTTATAGTTAATTACTCATGTCTCCCTTCATCGGCTTTTACAAGCAGATGGTCTTTCCGTCCATTGGCCTTTGCAGGCAGACAGTCTTTCCCTCCATTGGCTTTACCAGTGGATGGCCAGAGTCTGGTCTAAGAGGCAAATCCAGCTGAGGGGGAGATGCCAAAGCACAGCCTACTGTGATGCTGGAGAGCTCCAAGAGGCCTCACTTAGGATCAGTATTAATAGGGTTGTAAGATGACTGACTTTGGTCAGTGCTTTTTCTTTGTGGCCATTTTTCATGTCAGGCAATCTTGGCACTCTTCAAAGTGAGCTATAATCCAGGCAGGAGTAGTTGTGGGTATTTTTCCCAGGCAACAGGAGAGCCTAATCGCTCCAGCTCACTGTACTTGTACTCAGGATGGGAAGGTACTGGATTGCTTCAACTCACTGCCTTATTAGAATAGATCAGAAAATCCCAAGTTGTCCCAGCCTGTTACAATTATTGTGTAATTAAATGTAAACATAATGGCTGGTGTTGACATCACAATGTGGTCCAGGGGCTATCTGCACCGCCACATATATCGTTAGCAAAAAAAACCAACCGTACACAAGTGTGGTAAAGAAAAATCTTACTCCCTTCTTGACTGAAAAATGAGTGAGAAGGGCAAAACAAAGCACCTACCCAGCCATTTGCCACATGTGGGGTAAGCTTAGGGATTTTAGTTGGAGTTGACAAGTCACCACAATTGTCTCCATTATGAATTATTTTCCATCTCTTACTATTAACACTTTCAGTGTTTTCATCACTTAAGAATCATTTGCAATCTAAGACTTGACTGTAGTCTGCTTACTGGAACTATTCATCATTCATGGCTTGCAACTGGTCACTTAAATTGCAGAGATTTGATCTCCTTTCAGACTAAGTGAACTTTTTGAAAAAGGAGACTAATGAAAAGAGAAAAATTCAAAATTCAGACATTCATGTTTAAATGGGAACGTTCTGGTTTAAGATCATTTGCTTACCATTGGTTATCATTTGCAAGAGAAAGATCACTGATGCCAAAGGTCACAAAAAGCTCAGTTAATATGCTGGAAAAGTATCAATACATTTTTTTGCTACTGTCATACTTTCCCCTAGAGCGTGTCAGAAACAGGAGACTAGACTACGTGGATTTGTGCTTTCACATTACAGATATTTTCATGTTATGTTTGTGCCACCACCTATTCCCAAATATTTATGTGAACAAATGCCTATGAGATAAAATCTCTTAAGTACTCCTGGATAGCAAGTAGTGAGTGAATATAGTAAAATTGAAGAACAGTTAAAAAAATGAGTAATTAATAGCATTCAGCAAAATATCTCTATGATTTTAAACAGTTTTATCTCCTCCTTTGAAATAAAATTATTGTGGTACAAATTAAGTAATGCTGTAACATTCACATGCTGATGGGAGAGCAGTCCTTGTCATGGAAGAAGTGGAAATTATACTGATTTCTAATTGTTAAATATGTTCATTTTATAAGCTACAAAACAGAATTTTCATATTGCAAGAATTTTTATCTTTTTGTTAGATAAAATGTTTGTTATTATCCTCAGGGTGGTATTTCTGCAGCTTTTGTTTTGATATTATAGTTATTAAACTTGCCTTTTCTATTCTCATTACCAGAATATTTTATGTGTAAATCTACTTAAGGAACCTATTGTGCTTTCTGATCAAAGTGGAAAACAAAGCCAGGTTATAATAAGCAATTTAATTTTTAATGAGCTGATTGAGGCCCAAGGTCATAACAAAGGGCACAAAACAAAAAAAAATACTAACAACAACAAAATTTCTAGCACAGAACACTAATGATAGCACCCTACACATGACCTGGGTAAAATACTATTTGGCAGAATATATCTAAAAGCTATCCTAGTTGCATTTTTTATTTTCTTTCAGAACTCTGACTAAGTCTATGTAAGGTGTAGCATATTAAATAATACAGAAGCACATAAAAATGCATGAGACTTGTTTTCTGAAAAGAACTTAGCTAGGATGTTTACTGAATTCAAATTTCCCAAGCTCCAGTTTAAATGCTACAGCTACAAGCTGAGCGTTTAACCCTCTAATATCTCTTGCAAGAGCTTAGAATGTAGTTAATCACTATTCTGGAATGTAACTCTGCCAGAATCCTCCACGTAACTTCCATTGAAGTCCTTGGGACTTGGCCTTTCAGTCCTTGGAAATAATAAATCATATGTAAATAGAATCCTTACATAAACATGGTGCCCTTGCTTTCTTTGCAGTTTGTAAATTAAGTCATCAAACTTTATTATTTTTGAATACAGCCTTGTTTAAGATCTTATTTAGCATGTTCTTCAATTTTTACTAGTGGACTTTCTTATAGCTCTCTCTAGCAGTAGAAATATTTATGTCACTAAGCCCTCTAGGAAGCACTTTATGTCCAAGACACACATCATTTTACCCTGACAAAACTGCTATAGGTATTGCAGGTAATATCCTTGTGAAACACACTCTGTCTCATTAAAGGAATATAACATTTAAAATTAAATTAGATATACCTTTACATCTAGCACAATATATGCAACAGAGGAGATGCTAATGAGTTCTGCAGGTTCTACAGGTAGTCCATGGATCAAGTCCAGCCCACAGGATGCTTTCATCTGCTTTCTTAGCTTTTCTCTAGGGAACAGAAGCAACTGTTAGAGAAGCTAATTGCTGCTGGCACAGCCAAACACTTCATCATCGTACTGTCACTGCCTCTACTCTCCCAATGAGAAGGGAGAGGAAAGAAAGAGGACAGACATATCTGACAGAAACAGGGCAGACAAACTGCCCCCACTCAAAGAGAAGGAGAAATGGTACCCTTGCAATGCTCCAAAATAACTTTTCCCTATGTGACAGCAGCATGAAACACAGACAGAGGCATGTGCCTATGTTGGTATCACCCAACAAAGCTGTGAGTTGCAATTTTATAATGCTCAAAGAGCCTGAAGTCCAGCTTCTGTGGTTACTGTGGTCAGTGATTCTGCTTAGAAAGTTTGTACACTTTCTCAAAAACTTTTTTCTTAATAAACTGTATCCTAATCGCTCTCTTTCTTCCAATTACAATGTATCAGTTCAGTCAAAAATTGGAAAATAACAACAATCTGGCAAAATATTATTAGGAAAGTGTGTAATGTGTTTCACCTGTCTTCAGATTAGGATTGGAGAACTGCAGGGCTGGGCATAACGTGGACTGAGAGCAGTCCTGAGGAGAAAGATTGGGGGTGGTGGTTGATGAAAATCTCAACATGAGCCAACAATGTGCGAGTGCAGCTCAGAAAGTCAATTGCATCCTGGACTGCATTGAAAGAAGCACGGCCAGGAAGTCAAGAGAGGTGATTCTGCCCCTCTACTCTGTTTTCTTAAGACACCACCTGAAGTATTGCATTCAGTTCTGGGGCCCCCAGCATAAGAAGAACATGGACCTGTTGAAGTGGGTCCAAGGGAGGGCCATGAAGATGATCAGAAGGCTGGAACAGATATCCTACAAGGACAGGCTGAGACAGTTGGGGTTGTTCAGCCTGGACAAAAGATGGCTCTGGAAAGACCTTGTTGTGGTCTTTCAGTTCTTAAAGGGGGCCTACAGAAACACTTGGGAGGGACTTTTTACAAGGGCTTGTAGTGGTAAGATGAGGGTAATGGCTTCAAACTGGAAGAATAGAAATTGTAAAGAAGTTCTTCACTACGAGGGTGCTGAGACACTGGAACAGGTTGCCCAGGGAAGCTGTGGATGCCCTCTCCCTGGAAGTGTTCAAGGCCAGGTTGGATGGGGCTTTGAGCAACGTGGTCCAGTGGGAGGCTTTGGAACTAGATGATCTTTTATGCCCTTCCAATCCAAACCATTTTACGATTCTATGATTCTAAGACTGCTTCAAGTTCCTTCTGAAGGTGCACCAAGATGGACATATTGCTTCACATCTTTTTGGGGAAAAATAATAGAGATCAGATATAGCTGATATAGCACAAAAATGCATTTATTTCTGCCAAATTGCTGTTAGAAAAGCTTTACAACAGCTTTATCATTGCTATTGTAAAAGCTTTAAGGAAACTTTAAGAAAATTAGAATGAATCACTAAGTTCTGAATTGATTAATATTTCATTCAATATAATGGATGGTATGTATTTTTATTTACTTTTAAGTTGTGCTAGACGTACTCTGATTTTTTGTCTGTTTCATTCTGTACTAAAATTAAATTTTGCTTTATTCTGGGGAACTTCAACAGAGGAACGCTCTTTCACAATTTGTTCAGATGGTTATGTCATAAGAACTCCAGATCATTTCCTCAGTCTAAAAATCTAAAAAGCAGTAGACTGCTTGCTGTTTTCTCCTCTAATTCAATTCATCTAACATCCTGAGCTTCGTCAATCTTACGGAACTATACCTCTGTCTTCAAGCATTGTCAGGAATTCTAGATTGTCAACTGAAAACACAAACAGAAGAACAGCAGTTGCAGGTAATAAGATTTGACAGTAGCACAAATTATGTGTAGGACAGATGTCTAAGACTGTACTGGACATTATGAAAGCAGGAGTCCGTTAACCAAGAATGTAATCACAAAATGGTATAAACACACTTTAAAATAACATTAAAGCCCCCATTACTTCTGAAAAAACTCTGGAATGGCATCAAATCTAGAGAGATCAATACCACACACTAGAAAAAAAGGCAGCTCAAATCTCAACCTGTATTTGCTGTTATAAGCTGACTCAATGCAGTCTCTGTACCAATATTATGTACTTCTTGGATAGGTAAGAGAGTGACGACGCGCATGCCCCCGTATATTATAGCATGCAAACTCAATACAATACTTTGGCAATAGAAGCGTAGAGGAAAAAATCCTTAGCTACAGTCATGGGACTGACAGAAATTTGCTACAGGCTAAAATTTGTAGTCTCCTGTGTTCAAAATACAAAGATGACTTCTTTAATTTTTCATTCCTGAATGGTCATTCTTTTACAAAGTCTTGACATTGAACTAGTACACTCACTACTGCCTTTGTACAACACGGGTATGGAAAAGACCTGACAGCAAATGACACTAAAAAAAGCAACACGAACACCACGTGGTCATTTCACACTATCTCAAAGCAAGAGTCACTTTCACATCAATTCAAAGATACCAGCAATACCTATAACAAATAATCATGATGCAAACTGTGGTAATTGTGGTGGCATTTGTCTTGTCCAGTGCGAGGAAAATCCTAGCCTACCTAAACTGAGCAACTCAATGTCTGGTTTGTGTAATCTGTCTTCCCAAAACTTCAATGTGGAGTTATTAAGAAAGGAACACTACACACATGACCCTTTACAAATAGTATCAAGTCAAATTACAGCCTTTGCTTGCTGATCATTGACCTAACTATAGGCTTTGACAGTGTAAATTATAAAGGACTCTTGAAGCTTTCGCAGACCCGTGAATGCCCTGCAAATTTTATTTCTGACATATTTAAGTCTTGTGTAATAAGATAATGGTTAGAGAGGTGGAAAATGGCAAGATGTCTTTAATATCATAAATGGTTTCCATACTCCTTTCCATCTTGTCTCTGTTGTGCAGATGGAAGCATTTTGTGCCATGGGCAAAGCTATATTTATTCAGCTTCTTACTGATGCAAGTTGTTCAGTCTGGAGACACGTGTGGCTGATTTCTTCATTAAGGAGCTTCTTTTTGCTGATGACTGTGAGTTGGTAGCTCACTCAGTCAATAACATTCAATTTACTATTGATGACTTTCCTTGTGCATCCTATCCCTTTACTGTGAAATTAAAAGAGAATGAAAGCACCAAACCAACCAACATAATGGCACACGCACGTGTGCTCATATTTTTGCACTTTGAAAAATTTTCTCAAGCCTGTAGAGAGTTTTTCTAGTCAGATATCATTCAGACACACTGTGAAACTGATTTCACATTGCGAATTTGAACTCTTAATTTGAAATATTAGCATACTGACCATGTAGCCAAGAAGTCGGGCCCCAGACATGCACTGAGCACTTGTTCTCAGAACACTCCAGCTTGTTCATGAGACATAATTTATTCTGTCTACATGGGAAACTCAGTTTCCTGGGCAATGTCTCTAGTATATCTGGAAAATAGAATGATTACGTACATCTAACAGCAGAATCCTTAAATAACCACAGATCTTGAAACCAATGTCCTGATCACAATGATAATGATTAGACAAGATGGCCTAACTCTCAAAGAGTTATGATTATCTATGGGTGCCTTCTTCTAAGATAGTCAATGCAAACTGCAATGTCCTTTGAAATATAATGACAGTATACTATGCAAACCTAAGCATAAGAAGCAGCTTACAGAGCAGCAGATACAGTATATTCCAGCTGATTCTAATTAGCCTAAGTTTCATAATATTTTGTATCACAATGTCATAACCTTTCCTTTTCCTCAAATGGGATTGAATAAATTTTTCTGCACTCACTGGGGTGACCAGAGCAAGAGAAGATATCGCTGGTCTTTCAGCCAGCCTGGAGTAAACTCCAGTAGTTCTTCGAAAAGGAAAAGAGGTGCACAGTAGCCTGGATTGTGTTCTGTACTAGCAAGTATTCTCTTCTGCTCTGGTATCTTTCCTGGGAAATCAATGTGACTTCCCAGCTGGGTGGTAGAGGTTTTTTTTGGAATTGCTGGGATAGCCCATGGGCTCTTAGTAAGTATTAGCCAGATGCCCAATCATACATGAAAGAAGCTCCAAGCCATACAGAAATGCAACACAATATTCAGTAATATTCTTGCAGCTTTTCTGTCTCCATAGATCAACCTCTAAGTAATAAACCTTTCTGCTAAGGACAACAGAGCTAATGTGCTTTGCTACACCGTATGTCCATCAGCCAGGCGATAACCACCTCCCCTGTCTCCTGATATTCATGGCTACAAAGCAAGAAGGAACATTACAATCTTAAAAGATCAAAGATTTCATTTCCCCTGGATTAACTCAGCTAAAATCCACACACATTGTTCTGAGGCCTGTGAGAAAACTTTCATGGTCTAAATGAATAAAGTAATTGTTTTCTAAGATTAGACCACTGACACCTCACCAGAAAGAATTTTTATCTAAGTTTATTTTCTAATTCTTTTCCAAGTGATGTAATAGTATCCATGTCTAATGGTTCTCCTTTTTTAAAATTTTAAATAAGTACCCTTTTATTGTATGAGTTGTCACATCAACTTAGTGACTGACCGAAAACCTAGATTTTTCTTGCAAGAAATGAAAGTTTATGTGGCAGTACTTTTAACTATAATGTGATCCATTATTTACAGCGAGGTTAAGCCACTTAGGAAAGCAATATTCCTTTATATGAGAAATTTCAGGTGCCTGAAAATTCCTGAATACAAAGTTATAGACATATTAAAATTCTGAACATTAACATTGCATATCTCATTTAATATATTAACATCATTTATTTCTCATTTAATATATTATCATTAATACATTAATAATTACATTTAATATTGTATATCTCATCAATGCCTATTTGTTCAGACTCCCAGAACCAGTACTTGCAGCATAATTCTTAACAGTCATCATGATACCTTTGAGCACTGCTTTACAGCACTTGACAATTTGCAAAACACTACATAAAAGGAAATACAATAGGTGACAGAATTTATATCTTTTACAGCTTTCAAAAGAGAGAGCGACTAAGGCTTTCGTTTCACAGTTAATATAACCAGGTGAGGAGCATGTAAGGAGCAGGGCTGCACTCATTGCAGAACAGAAGCATTATTCATGCAAAAATGTGCAGAAAATTAATAGAAAATCCCAAAATAGCATTCTTAGAACTTAGTTTCATGTCACTGTTAAACATATTTTTTGCAACACTTTGAATAAAAGATAATTGTTGTATTGATTAGTCTAAATTGTTCCATGTTAACCAGCTGAATAAGTGTATTACAAAAACATGTCAAAAGATGCAAAAAAAATTATAAAAAAATTTCATCCGATAAAGCAACTTACTTCTTAAACTACACAATGAAAAGAAATACATTATTTAGGTTGAAATTCATGATTGATATTATTTTTTTTAGGAAAGACATTTTGCTCTTTATTAGTTCTATTCTGTTAAAGAATGGTGAATAATTCTTGTCTGATCATATTTATGACAGATCTTACTGAAAAGTACAAATTTGAATGTGTATCGGTTGCGATGTTATTTGTTATTTAAAAGTGTTTCTAATAATGCATATTTATGTATTTTCTGTTTTGAAAAGGAGATATTCTAACTTCAAATGTATGGAGGAAATGCTTTCTGAATCTGAAGTTACACTTTGGGAAAAATTACTTCTGTTAAGTTGAAAGTGGTGTTTGTTAAGTAGTTACATTCTTCAGAGAAAGTATAATCTTCATTTTTTTCTGTACTAGAGAGCATCACACAGACAATAAAAGACTGTAAAATACTTATCAAAAAAGAAGATACCTAAGGAGATGTTTTAGACAAATCTTTGGAAATCACTTTCATTTTTCAATTCTACTCTAACAAATCATCCCACGATCTTTTCAGAAGCAAACTCTAATGTTTTCTCTACTCTTTTTGAATATATTCCCACCTGGAAACAGAAAAGAAAAAAAACAACATAGAGGGTACTCCCTACTATGATATGGTTTCATAATCAGAAACTAGAATCAACATGAGAAACTTTGTAATTCTTCCCTTTGTATTTAGACACATGATGATAACACTAGATTCAAATTATTTTGTTTGCTATATCTTTTCTTTAGAATTTTTTAATCTGGTAATATATTTTGAGTTGGGGGAAATATTTTCTTTTGCTTAAATATTCTTTTTTTTTTCCTGATTATTCCTGCAGTCAAGAGGCAATACTTCACTGAAGGAAGAATCAGATTAAAGAAGAAAATAAGAAATCCGGGAAGAACCCACTTCATCCCAAAGGTAAGTTACATTACATGTTTCATTACATTGGAACACACAATACACATTTCTTTCTGGAAGACTTCCAGCCACAGCCAGATTCTCTGAAGATTTTTGAAATTTCGTTTAAATTAACAGCTAGCTGTCTGTAAATTTCCATGAAGCTCTCTTTATAAAGAAAGAAGGGAGGCGTGGGTAAAGAAAACTCAGGTTCCACAGGTAGTGTTTGATAATGTTCTACCACTGCCTAGGGATGTTCAGAGAAAAAAATCCTCTGATTCTTTGATGTTTTCCAGTATGGAAGGAAGGAAATTAAATTACCAGTGCTGGGGAGTTCTAAAACAGAGACTTGATACTTAGAGACAGCTCCACACACACACATTAAAAAACCCAAAACATATTAAACCAGGAAAAACAGAATCTAACAAAGCCTTTCTTATAATCTGTGAAGTGATGTCATCAGAAAGCAGACAGGAAATTAAAGAAACATGATACTTTACATTGTGATGTAGAGATCTAAATCAAACAGAAGGTCTACAAATATTTCCCTCAAATTAAATCTGCTTCTAAAATATATACATACATAATAATTTCTGCATCTTTATAATATTTCAAATCTAAGCATGGTGGCCTATTTTTTTTATTTTTCAAAAGTTACTCTATAACCTTTTTAATATTCTTGTTCACTTTCTGTAGGTGCTCTAAAATTTGAACCATGAAAATGTCATCTTTTCATTTTTTCTGTATTAATCAAACAGATCAAAAGAATCTTTTATTCTTCATCATTAAGGAAAAACAGTGGTTCATTGAAAACAGTATTGAGAAAGTAAGACATAGATTAAATGTTAAGAAAGAATTGTAAACCTCTTCCTAATGAGCTTACATGCAGATCTGTAGCTCCACCTAGAGGAGGAGCTCCACCTAGGAGGAGGAGGAAGGTGAACGTGTCTTTTAACATCTGTAAGCACTGTTTTTTTTCTTCTTAATATGTGATAAATTGTGTAGTGTTCCCTGTTACATGAAAGAAGAAATAAATGCTCAGACAAACAGTAGTTCCAGTGGGGAAAGAAAAATCTTTCCCAGAAGTCTTACGTATGATTTCTAAATTCTTGAATGTTCTTGACAATAAGGCTCTTTCTTTGATATATTTTGAAAAACAAGTGCTGCAAAATTGAGTCTCAAATCTTATTTAAAAGTAAATTAAAAAGGTTTTAGTCAATAGCACTTTATCTATTGATTTTGCTATGACTTTGCCCTTTAGTCACTTTTAAAATGGAAAATGTAACATGTAAAATATATACACTTGTTTTGACATAAGATAAATTATCTAATTTCTGTAATCTATATCAGAGTTGGACTGACGTAGGAAAATTCCTGGGAGGCAAACACTGGGTCATTGAGGCAACATGCAACATTCTGAAAATCAAAACACACATAACCTTTATATGAGAAACAATAATGGTCTTTAGCAATTTATTAAATTGCATCTCTTTTCTAGTCACATAACTTCATTGGTCTGGGTTAAGCTTGAAGTAGCTCTTCACCCAAGTTCTCATTTCTTTAGCACACTTGGTCAGCTAATGACACCTTTGTCTCTCCTCTGCAAGAAACGCAGTGCTGGGTATCAATATATAAATTTAATATGAACCTCTTACTTTTGGCATCTTGGAGATGTCTAAAATGTATTTTGAATTGAAAACCAGACAGGTTCAAACAACATGTGACAGGTTTTGAAAGGACTTACAGTTTCTTATTACCATCTTTAAAAAAACAAAATGAAGAGTAAAGAATAAAAAAGTGTATCAAATGTGCTGAAAAGTAGTTAGTTGAAGGATCAGTGTGTAGGACAATGACCATCAACTAGTAAATGCTATAGCCTGAAAATGTGTCTATATGAATAAAAAAAAAAGGTAAGTAAGCTTGTTTCATTATACTTTGCACGATCATCTGTAAGAGTACATTTAAAGAAATATTTGTTTTTTAACGTATTTAAGAATTATCTTAACCATACGCCATACACTACCCAGCACTGAAATACTCCCATTGTCTCAAAGTACACCTAAGCTTTTCAATTTTAATTTTTTGTTCCTTTTGTTCATGGCATTTTTTCAGTGACTTCAACACAGTGGAAAGGTCACAAGGACAGAAGAGGATAAAAGCTATTAACTTACAGAAATAAAATAATCAACTTAATATTGAACAGCAAGACGCTTCTTATGTAGCCACAGCATTACCAGTACCCGAGTGAGGAACTTTGGAGCTATTTGTTGCCACACTGCTGTAGTACTGATTGTATTAAAGATGTATCCCAGATGCTTTGTGCTCCACTTCTGCAAAGCAGTCATATGGAACAGCATACAGCAACTGGGACAGACACATGAAATGAGATATCTCAGAGTTTAAATATAAATTCTTGATCTGATAATAGTACTAGGTGTAGAACAATCACAGCCATCGTAATTACTCCTAAATCTGAACCAGCTCTTTTATTTCTGTTACTGTCATGATTTCTTTATAATCTTTCTCATCACACTATAAACAGGTATTACCACAGATTCTGCTTCTGTAGAACAATGCAAACTAACAGAAGTACCAGCACACAGAGCCTTTCGACAAGTTGATCTCAATAGCTTCTATGAAAATTAATAGGGGAAAAGCTTAACTATATTGTGGATGATGTATACATGACATATCTGCAATTTAAATAAGGCATATTTGTCTGGTGGATTTTGCAGTGACAGTGGGAAATCTAAATTGAATGTGGAGACCTGAAGTATTTATTTGCATGTTAATACACTTTTATCCTGCAGGACTGTTTTCAATGGCATTCAACGAAGCCAAATGCTTGGGTACATTGTAGATGATTTTTCTGCTTTGATTTCAGTTGAAGTTCTTTGCAAGAAGACAAAAGAAAAAATCATCAGAGATGCAAATATATATATATTTCTACATATGTAAAAATATAAATATACATTTTAGAAGACCTTAAATCATTTTCATTCATACAAGTTTTTCCATACAAGTACAATCATTCCTGCAGAAAAATGTTAGTATGTACCTAGAAAATGTACTTCGTATAAGTCATGAATCACAAAATGCAGTATAAACAATTTATGTACAAATAATATCCAGAAAGTCATGTTCTTGCACTTCTTTTCTGACTAGAGAATCCTTTACTTAGTCTAAACAAATATATATTTTAAGCAATTAATTTAATTTGATATATTCTATTCTATGTACTATGTTCAAGTCTAAAGAATGTATTAGGTTTTATGTATTTCTTGAAGTCTACAAGGCATAATCCTTAAGTATGGACTATATTGCACCGACGTTTTCGAGAACTAACATGATCATTAGCAGAATTTACATTTTCCTCCAAACTTTACTAAAATGTTCTTTAACACCTATCTTCCTGTACAATGAGCACTGTCCTACAGAAGGAGAACAGCTCAATGGAAAAGACACATGTGCACAGCAATATAAAGAGACTGACGGAGACGAGATGAAACAGAAATTATGTCTATCGCACAAATGAGGAAAAGTCATGATATTAGTGACTGACAGGTATTTTTCCTCACAAATAGGAGAATTACATTAAATTCAATTTGCTACTGAAATAGCAAATATCTCACAAGGGTTTTTTTGCAACTGGCAGACATTTTTCATTTTTGTTTTTCTGAACTCTTCCAAAAAAGCTTTAAAATGTGAGTCCACATGATCTATGGACAAATGCGGAAAGATTAGATTTGCACACAAGCTCTTAAGATACCTTACGAATTTTAGTATAATGATAACACAGAGATAATATTATCTTCTTGATGCAAGTAAAGATGAGTTTACCACACTTTTACCTTTCTCCCTGTAGAAAATTCCCAAAGTTCAGCTGAATTAAGAAAGCAGGTAGAATTTGAAACAAAAATTCCTCTGATGTCTCCTGGAAAAGTCATATTAAGAAGGATGTTCTCCAGTCAGATCCCTTTCTGCCCCACTTAATTTAAAGTAAGTTGAGAACATTATTGAATTTTTGGTAAGAACACATTAGTACTATAAATCAATGAATAAATATACCGATCCATATGTTATAATGCATAAATTTACTATTTTCCTCTGTCAGTGACAGATACAATCTTTCTTTTGTATTATTCAATCCTTCTTCCCTAGAAAGGAGCATAATTTCTGGCAGGTTAAACGTGTAAGATGTAAATCAGGAGGACTCTAAAGCAGAACATGAAAAGTAAGTAACCAAAGACATAAACATTTCTTCCAAGTATCAATAACGGATTAAGGAAAGGTAAGCAAGAGCTACTGGTATGGCTGGATTTTAAAAGACAACAACATTATAAAAAGCAAGTATATGCTTTATTTTGTCTCTTTTCTCCAGAAGGTGGAATAAGTCATGTACAAAGTTTCTGAACATTAGTGATAAGAAAATACTGGAAAAAACAGACAAATTGAAAAACTGTACTTTATTAGGCCTAGATACAGCTATTCATGAGTTCTGCTGAAGCCTCAGAGTCGTCTGTCTGAACTGTAAACTCTAACACAGTAGTTCATGGAAAATAAAAAACATGGCAGGGTAGCAAATCTACTTATCCTATGCTAGCTAACACTCCAGAATCATGGATACTAGCAGTCAAAAATGATCGCTTTAAAATTGTCTGATATAGGAAAATATTAAAAACCAGTTACGAATGTGTGCCTAATTTGTACACTGCTAGTGCAACAGGAGTAGCTTCTACTATGAAGAGCTAAAGTA
>VWZK01019775.1:0-13260 GCA_013396935.1 Baryphthengus martii | reverse complement strand
GTTTCGTATCACCAGCAAATTTGCTGAGGATACACTATATCCCTTCATCCAAGTCTTTGATGAAGATGTGAAATAAGACTGGACCTAGTACCAACCCCTGGGGAACACTGCTAGCTACAGGTCTCCAACTGGACTCTGCACCACTGATCATGACCCTCTGAGCTCTATTGTTTAGCCAGTTCTCAACCCATTTTACTGTCCCCTCTTCTAACCCACACTTCTTGAGCTTACCCACGAGGATGTTATGTGAGACAGTGTCAAAAGCCTTGCTGAAGTCAAGGTAGACAGTATCCACTGCTCTCCCTGTCCACTGCTCTCCCTGCATCTACCCATTCAGTCACACCATCACAGAAGTCTATCAGATTAGTCAAACATGACTTCCCTTTGGCAAATCCATGCTGACTACTCTTAATAACCTTCTTTTCTGCCGTGCATTTAGAGATGATCTCCAGAATGAGCTGTTCCATCACCTTTCCAGGGATGGAGGTGAAGTTGACAGGCCTGTAATTTCCAGAGTCCTCCTTCTTGCCCTTTTTTAAGACTGTAGTGACACTGGCTTTCCTCCAGTCCTCAGGCACGTCTCCTGTTCTCCAGGATCTTTCAAAAATGATGGAGAGTGGCATAGCAACAACATCACCCAGCTCCCTCAGCACTCGTGGATGCATCCCATTGGGGCCCATGGACTTGTGGGTGTTCAGTTTATCCAAGTGATTTCTAACCCAATCCTCATCAACCAGTGGAGAGTCTTCCTCCCTACAAGTTTTCTCTCTTACTTCCAGGGTCTGAGATTCCTGATGGCTGGTCTTAGCAGTAAAGACTGAAGCAAAGGCGGCATTCAGTAACTCCTCCTTCTCTGTGTTCTCTGTCACGAGGGCTAGCAGTGGGCCCACATTTTCCTTATTCTTCCTTTTACCATTGATGTATTTGAAGAAGCCCTTCTTGTTCTCTTTTACTTCCTATGCCAGAGTTAATTCCAAGAGGGCCTTGGTCTTCCTTCTTGCATCCCTACATACCCTGACATTCCTATAATCATCCCAAGTGACCAGTCCCTTTTTCCACATACTGTGAACTTTCTTCTTCCACATGAGTTTTTCAGGTAGCTCCTTGCTCATCCATGCAGGTCTCCTGCCTCCTCTACTTCATTTTTTACTCAAAGGAATGCATCTATCCTGAGCTTGGAGGAAGTGATATTTGAATATTAACTAGCTCTCTTTGACCCCTCTACCTTCTAAAATATTAGCCCAAGGAATTCCTCCAAGTATATATTTGAAGAGGACAAAATTAGCCCACCTGAAGTCCAGGCTTGCAATCCTACTTATTGACCTGCTTCTTCCTTGTATGATACTAAACTTTACCGTGTTGTGATCACTACCACCAAGGCTGCCCCCAACCTTCCCATCCCCAATCAGACCTTGGAAAGGCCTTTCTAACAAATATCAGGGTGATTGAAATCACCCATGAGCACCTGGGCATGTGAACTTGAGGCTACTTCCAGCTGTCTGTAGAAGGCCTCATCGACATCTTCTTCCTGGTTTGGTGGTCTGTAGTAGACACCCACAACAGTTTCCCCTATATTAGCCTGCCCCTTAATTCTTACCCATAAGCTTTCAACACGTTCTTCACCCACCACCACCACCACCACCACCACCACCACCCCCGCCTCCGAGTTGGGCTAGTGACACCAATAACACAGTTCCAGTGCTATTTCTTCTAGATAAGACACAAGTATTCACTGAAGATACCTGAAATACAAGAACTCAAGGATCTATTATTAACAAAGGATGTAAAATAAGAGCAGAATTGGAGTACAGAACCATACGGCATTCTTAGGGGTTATTATATGAATCTTCATGTCTAGGCTAATAAGTATCAGTCCCACCATGCAATTGATCAGTGCAAACAATTCCATTTCCCCTGTAGTTAATATTTTGGGAGAGAATGAGTTGTTCTAATATTTCCAAAACCAAAACCTCTATTGTCACGAAGGCAGCACCTTTAAAGTCTGATGTATCCACCCAGACAGACCTAGCCAAGAATGCCATTGCCAGAAGGGATATGGAGACCCAGACAGAGCTCTCACACAAACATGCAGCTGTCCAGGCCTCTTGCTGCAGAGAGTGCCTGATCCTGGCACTCATACTGGAGGGCAGCAGAGACAACACTTGTGTGCAGTGCAACCAGATGAATGATCTGCTCATCCTGGTGTCAGAACTGAAAGAAGATTTGGAAAGGTTAAGAAGTGTCAGGGAGTGTGAGAAAGAGATAGATTGGTGGAGCCATACCCTGAGGCAAGGGCAAGAGATGGAGGCTCTACAAAAAGCAGAGGGTGACCCCCTCTCTTCTTGCCACCAGGCAGAAGGAGGAGACCTAAGAAACAGCGGGGAATGAAAACAGGTCCCTGCATGGGAGAGCAGGCGAACCCCCCCTCGGCTTCCCTCACCTTCCCAGTTACCCCTGCACAACAGGTATGGGGCTCTGGAACTTGAAGGCCAGGGAAATGACGTAAATGAAAGTCCAACCAGGGGGTTTCCTGGGGTGAATCAGCCAACCTCACGCATTAGAACTGCTTGCATTAAAAAAAATAGGAAGGTCGTTGTCATAGGTGATTCCCTTCTGAGGGGAACAGAGGGCCCCATATGCCAACCAGACCCATCCCACAGGGAAGTCTGCTGCCTCCCAGGGGTCTGAGTCAGAGACGTTATCAAGAAACTCCCTGGTCTGGTATAGTCAACAGATAATTGCCCATTGCTGGTAATGCAGATTGGAAGTGATGAGATTGAGGATAGAAGTATAAAAGCGATTAAAAAGGACTTCGGGGCATTGAGGAAATTGGTTAAAGGATCAGGGACGCAGGTAATGTTTTCCTCAATCCGTTCAGTGGCAGGAAAGAATACTGAAAAGGCCAGGAAAACACACCTGATTAACACATGGCTCAGAGGTTGGTGCCACTGGCAGAATTTTGGTTGTTTTGATCATGGGGAGATTTACAGGGCACCAGGCCTGCTGGCAACAGACAGAGTTCAGCTGTCTCAAAGAGGGAAAAGGGTTCTTGCTCATGACTTGGCAGGGCTGATTGAGAGGGCTTTAAACTAGGCTCGAAGGGGGAAGAGGATGAAGCCAGGCTCACTAGAGATGAGCCTAGGGGTGGCATGCCAGTGTCAGGGGTGAAATCACTAGCTCATCTTAAGTGCATCTACACCAATGCATGCAGCATGGGCAACAAACAGGAGGAGCTGGAAGCCATTGTGCAGCAGGACAGTTATGACATAGTCGCCATCACAGAAATGTGGTTGGATGACTCTCATGACTGGAGTGTTGCAATTGATGGCTACAAGCTCTTTCAAAGGGATAGTCAGGGAAGGAGAGGCAGTGGGGTGGCTCTGTATGTCAGGCAGTGTTTTGATTGCGTAAAGATCGATGAGTGTGATGCTTATGGGTAAGGATAAGGGGGAAGACCAATAAGGCAGATATCCTGTTGGAGGTCTGTTATAGACCAGCCAACTAGGATGAAGAGATTGATGAAGCGGCTAGCAGAAGTCTCAAAATCACCAGCTCTCATTCTTGTGGGGGACTTCAACTTAACCAGATGTCTGCTGGAAATATAACACAGCAGAGAGGAAACAGTCCAGGAGGTTCCTGGAGTGTGTGGAAGATAACTTCCTGACTCAGCTGGTAAGTGAGCCCACCAGGGAAGGTGCCTCACTAGACCTGCTGTTTACTAACAGAGAAGGACTGGTGGGTGATGTGGTGGTCGGAGGCCGTCTTGGGCTTAGCAGCCATGAAATGATAGTGTTCTCAATTCTTGGTGAAGTAAGGAGGGGGGTCAGCAGAACCACTACCATGGACTTCCAGAAGGCTGACTTCAGCCTGTTCCGAACTCTGGTTGCAAAAGTCCCTTGGGAGACAGTCCTGAAGGGCAAAGGGGTCCAGGAAGGCTGGGCATTCTTTAAGAAGAAAGTCTTAGAGGCACAGGAGCAGGCTGTCCCCTTGCGACGTAAGACAAGCTGTTGGGGTAAACGACCAGCCTCATTGAACAGGGAGCTTTTTCTGGGACTTAGGCAAAAGAGGAGAGCTTGCCACCTTTGGAAGAAGGGGCAAGAAGAGTATAGGGATTTAGCTTGATCATGCAGAGACAACATCAGAAAGGCAAAAGTCCAGCTAGAACTCAATCTGGCCACTGTTGTAAGGGATGATAAAATGTTTTTTTACAAATGCATCAACAACAAAAAGAGAGCCAAGGGGAATCTCCACCCATTACTGGATGCAGAGGGGAACATTGTCACCAAGGATGAGGAAAAGGCTGAGGTACTGAATGCCTCTTTTGCCTCACTCTTCAATAGTCAGACCAGTTATCCTTGGGGTATTCAGCCCCCTGAGCTGGAAGACAGGGATGGAGAGCAGAACAAACCCCCCATAATCCAGGAGGAAGCAGCTAGTGACTTGTTATGCCAACTGGACACTGCAAGTCTATGGGGCCAGAGGGGATCCAACTGAGAGTGCTGAGCGAGCTGGTGCAGGAGCTTGCCAAGCCACTCTCCATCATTTAGCAACAGTCCTGGTTAACAAGGGAGGTCCCAGCTGACTGGAGGCTTGACAAAGTGATGCCCATCTACAAGAAGGGCTGGAGGGATGATCTGGGGAACTACAGGCCTATCAGCCTGACCTCGGTGCCAGGGAAGATTATGGAGCAGTTCATCTTGGGTGTGCTTACACAGCACATAGAAGACAACCAGGGGATCAGGCCCAGCCAACATGGGTTCATGAAGGGCAAGTCCTGTTTAACCAATCTGATCTCCTTCTATGACCAGGTGACCCATCTAGTGGATGAGGGAGGGGCTGTGGATGTTGTCTACCTGGACTTCAGTAAGGCCTTTGTCACAGTCTCCCACAGCATTCTGCTGGAGAAGTTGGTAACTCATGGCTTGGATGGAAGTATTCTTCACTGGGTTAAAAACTGACTGGATGGCTGAGCCCAGAGAATTGTGATGAACGGAGCTAAATCCAGTTGGTGACCGGTCACTAGTGGTGTTCCCCAGAGCTCAGTTTTGGGGTCAGTCTTATTTAATATCTTTATTGATGATCTGGACAAGGAGATAAAGTGCACCCTCAGTAAGTTCGCAGCTGATGCCTATTTGAGAGGGAATGTTGATCTGCTTGAGGGTAGGAAGGCACTACAGTGAGATCTGGACAGGTTGGATGGATGGGCTGAGGCCAATGGGATGAGGTTTAACAACACCAAGTGTCAGATCCTGCACTTTGGTTGCAACAAATCCAGGCAACACTACAGACTTGGGGATGAGTGACTGAAAAGCTGCATGAAAGAAAAGGGGTGCTGGTGGACAGCTGGATGAATATGAGCCAGCAGAGTGCCCAGGTGGCCAAGGTGGCCAACAACATCCTGGCCTATATTATAAATAGTGTGTCCAGCAGGAATAGAGAAGTGATCATTCCCCTATACGTGGCACTGGTGAGGCCACAGTTTGAGTACTATGTTCAGTTTTGGAAGCTGCAGTATAAAAAAAGACATTGAGGTGCTGGAGCAGGTCCAGAGAAGGGCAACAAAGCTGGTGAGGGGTCTGGAGAAAATGTCTTATGAGGAGTGCCTGAGGGAGCTGGGATTGTTTAGTCTGGAGAAGAGGAGACTGAGAGGAGACTTTATTGCTCTCTACAACTACCTGAAGGGAGGTTGTAGCGAGGTAGATGTTGATCTCTTCTCCCAGGTAACTAGTGATAGGACAAGAGGAAATGGCCTTAAGTTGCTCCAGGGGAGGTTTTGGTTGGATGTTAGGAAAAAAATTTTACTGAGAAAATGGTTAGACATTGGAACAGGCTGCCCAAGGAGGTGGTGGAATCACCATCCCTGGAGGTGTTCAAAAAACGTGTAGATATGGTACTTCAGGACATGGTTTAGGGGTCATAGATGGTTGGACTTGATGATCTTAGAGTTCGTTTCCAACCTTAATGATTCTGTGATTCAGTTGTGCTATGTTGATTAGCATATTTGATGGGTTTAGCCAAAACAAAAAAAAAACAACCAACCCCAAACTAGTCCCAACACTACATCCACAGCAGTGAATACATTTCACCACTCTCTCTCGAGGGACAGAGGGCCCATGCAATCAACCTTCCAGGCTCACTCAAGGCTGAGCCCATTCTATCTTTCCCCATGGCCTATGCAATATCCTTATGTGTAGCTGTGCACAAATAACACAGCTGTGTGCACATGCTTCCTAAATATGCAACTCCTATCAAAAAGAAAGCATCAGGACGATCTATCACCATCTTCCAGAGCTGTAAATTTTTGCTAGTTTTTTTTTCTATTAGAATAGCCATGTCTGGTACTGTAACTGCAAGTGTGGGGCGGCCCTGTTCAATTCCCTATAATCTACAGTCATTTTCCAAGTGTCATACAGTCCCTAAACAGGTCAAAGAAGACTTAACAACTTTGGGGGACCCACCAGACCTTCATTCCTGCTGCTTTGGCATTTGTCAAGTAGTGCGCTGCCCTGATGTGGCAGGTGGGGGTGGAGGATGGGTGCAGAGTTGATGGTGGGGCCAGGGCGGTCAGCTTCCCTTTATTCTCCACTCGAACAGATGGCCTTGAAAATAAAGCCCCAACTTCCCTCAAGGTATCTGCTGGGCACCTTCACCACCAGCAGCACCTGTGACCGCTGGTACAAGCAAGGATTTCAGTGAGACAGGTACCCCCCTGCAAAAGCTGCATTCCAATACTTCTCTCCACTGCCACCCTGTCGGGACTGAATCCTGCAACCAACACATGAGATACTGCTGTTCTCAAAATGTTCCCCGGCACATCAGAGTAAATTAATTAGCAGTACATCAGTGAAAGCAAAAAGCAACCACTAAGGAGCGCTAGACTCTAACATACAGTAAGGCAAGCACGCCCCATGGCAAGCACAAGAGCCTGCTGGTTAATAGCTAAACAGCAATGACAGTTATAAATTTGATCTGGCACACTCCAATCAAATTTGTCATTATCTTGAACTGTCTGAGCCCCATGTTGGGCACCAAAAAGGACTGTTGCGGTTTAAACCTGGCTGGCAACTAAGCACCACACAGCCACTTACTCACTCTACCCCCTCTTTATTAGTAATATGCACTATCAACCACTCTACAGTATCTTGCAACCAATGACACCACTCTGCTTGATTAGTAATTACTCCCTGCGTGATCACTTTTGCATCTAGTAAACTCATGACTTCCTTTTCCAGTTCTCTCAATTTCCTCCATAATGCACCAACTTCATAGTCAAGAACTCCAATATTGGTAACTATTAATCACCCCAATCTCCCTGCTGACTTTCAGGAAGAATCCAGTGCTGATTTCCATGGCAATCCATGCATAGCCATTTCAGTCATCTGGAGGACAACCACCACTCTGTTACCTATTTCAGGCCATGCCTCCGGCAGAGACAACTTAGCCAGGAAAGCGCCCACAGGAATCCAGTCCTCAGTACCGGACCATCCCAGAATAAGGGGAGTCACTGTCATGGCCTCCCCAATCCTCGATTTCTTTCCTAGTCATGGCATGGCTGTTCCTGGATCCTGCCGACCATGCCAAATGTGTGAGCCGGCACAGGCAGGACACCGGCACAACCACAAAACCATGGATGAAATGTAAAGAGTAGATTTATTCTCGTTACCTCACGAAAAAGGGGATCTTCTCAGCAGCACCCAGGCAGAGGCACGCAAGTGGAGACATGGAGCTCAGTTCTTGCCACAGGGAGAGCAGAAGCTTTTGAATATGATGCTTTCTCCTGTATATTAAGGATTCTTGTAGGTGTAGTTTTCCATTGTGCTTACATGTTTCCCACAGCAGGGCAGGAATCTCAAGCATGTTCAATAAGGTACCCAAGTCCTTCACAGACCTGTGTTATCTAAACACAGATGTTCTACTTGTCAAGCTGTCCTGATCTGAGTTAGAACTGATGCTGATCCATCAACTAGAGGGTCAAAGGATGTTTAGCAACACTCGCTCACACTTTAACAAACTTATATGGCCAGTGTGAAAATCTAATGGGGAATGGAGATTAACAGTGGACTATCAGTGGTCTGAATTAAGTTACACCAGCGAGGAGAGATGCCATGCCAGATATATTAGAACTCCAGTATGAACTGGAGTCCAAGGCAGCTAAGTGGTATGCTACCGTTGACATTGCTAATGCTTTTTTCTCTATTCCCATAGCACCAGAGTGCAGGCCACAGTTTGCTTTCACCTGGAGAGATGTCCAGTACACCTGGAATCAACTGCCCAAGGGATGGAATCACAGCCCTACTATTTACCATAAACTTGACGTGCGGAAACAAACTCCAAACTCGTAAAGAGTTTAAATCAGGTATGTTTATTACGGCGCCGGATGCAAGGGGGATCGCTCCACCTAACTTGCATACCAGGGACTAAAACTTGTTTGCTTTTATAGTTACAAAACATGTATATTCATTAGTATGGGCTGGGTTATTCCAATCAGTTCTGGGAATAAGTGTGGTTATTACAATTATTTCGGGGAACTCATTATCATAAGTCTCCTCCTCTTGGTGCATGCGTACTGCCATCTGGTGGTCGTGGGCCGGGGTCTCTGGGATGAAGGCAACAGTCTTCCTCGCTCTGTTCTTTTCACCTTTGTTCCAAAGCTGCTGACTTGTGCTGAGCTGGCTTTATCCCTAACCACAAGACCTGGCTAGAACTGGTCCTCCCTCAGGTGGCCTTGCAGACAACAGAGTTCCTGCTTACCTGTAACTTAAAGTTCCTGTTATCTGTTGTTTGTGCTCACTTAAGCATTCCATGCGAAAGTTTTACTGCTCTATTTTCTTGTATCAAATGGATCCATACTACTCTGGGGAAAGATACAGCTCTGGAGCACCTGCAATATAACATTGTATGGGGGTAATACAGCAGAAGTTTTTGAGAAAGGTAAGAAAATAATTGAAAATCTTTTAGATGCTGGTTTTGCCATAAAAAGAAGCAAAGTCAAGGATCTGCACGAGAGATCAAAATTTGGGAATCAAATGTCAAGATGGGTGTCATCAGATCCTAATGGACATGGTTAACAAAATAACAATGATGTCCCCACCAACTAACAAAAAAGGAAACACAAACCTTCTTAGGTGTTCTGAGTTTCTAGAGAATGCATATTCCTGGTTACAGACTGTAAAACCTCTCTATGAAGTGACTCAAAAGAAAACCAATTTTAATTGGGGTCCTGAACAAAACTGTATCTTTGAACATATCATGCAGTAGCCCTTGGGCCAGTCCGAACAGGATAGGACATTATAAATGTGCTCTATACCGCAGCCAGGAATAATGGTCCTACCTTGAGCCTCTGGCAGAGAGCACCAGGGGAAACTCGAGGTCGACCCCTAGGATTTTGGAGTTAAGTATACAAAGGCTCCAAGACCAACTATACTCCAGCTGAAAAAGAAATGCTGGCAGCATATGAAGGAGCTAGAGCTGCTTTGAAAGTGATTGGTACTGAAGCACCGCTGCTCCTGGAACCTCGATTACCAGTACTAGGCTGGATGTCCAAGGGTAAGTTTCCTTCCACTCATCATGTCACCGATGCTAGGTCGAGTAAATGGGCTGCATTAATCACACAGAGGGCTCAAATAGGGAATGTCCATCATCCAGGAATCTTAGAAGTGATCATGGATTGGCCAAAAGGTAAAGACTTTGGAATGCCATCAGAAGAGGTAGTGACATGTGCTGAAGAAGCCCCACCCATCAATTATTAGAAAATGATAAGCAATATGCTCTGTTTACTAATGGATTTTGCCATCTTGTAAGAAATCACTGGAGGTGGAAAGCTGCTGTGTGGAATCCCACAGAACAAGTTGCAGAAGCAGATGAGGGAGATGGTGAATCAAGTCAGTTTGCAAAGGTAAAAGCCATCCAGCTGGCTTTAGACATTGCTGAATGAGAAAAGTGGCCAGTGCTCTATCTCTTTACTGGCTCATGGATGGCAGCAAATGCCTTGTGGGGATGGTTAAAGCAGTGGAAGCAGAATAACTGGCAGTGTAGAGGTAAACCTATTTGAGCTGTCACATTGTGGCAAGATAATGCCGCCTGGCTAGAGAAACTAGTTGTAAAAGTACATCATGTGGATTCTCACATTCCTAAAAGTCAAGTCACTGAGGAACATTGAAACAATCAGTAATTGTATCAGGTGCAAACAGCATGTCTGTAGTCTTCCTGGGTAGCCTGACTTTACTTCCAAAGTCCATGCACTTTCTTTTCTGCCTAAGTTCCAGAAGAAGATTCCTGTTCAGTCAAGCCGGCCTTGTGCCCCACTTGCTTGACTTCCAACATTTTGGAATTGCCTACTCCTGTGCTCTTAAAAGATGACTCTTAGAAAGTGATCAGCATTTATGGATCCTAATTCCCTAGAAAACAGATTCCCAGGGGACTAACTCATTCCTTGAGCAGCCTAAAGTCTGCTCTTCCCATATCCATGGTCACAGTTTTGCTGGCAGTTTTTCTCCTATTGCCAGATATTTGAAACTCAACTACTTCATTGTCACTGTGACCAAGACAGGCACTAATCACCACTTTGCCCACAATTTCAATCCAAAAATTTAACTTTCACCTCTTTACACAACCATTACTCTGTACACAATAAGTATAATGTTACGAATCCCTTTGTAGAGACATCAACAAAATTCCATTAATCATTGTTTCCAACTTCAGGTTCTATCGAACTTGAAACAGCTATTGTAGATATTTCTGCTATGCTTGAAGTTATTAAAAATGCTGCTGTAGAGACTTTAAAAGATTTTCAATCTGAAATTGACTTACTATCACAATTAACCATTTGAAATCATTGAGGTTTGTATTATCTTTTAGCATCACAAGGAGGTATATGTGTATTTTTAAATATCACTTGTTGATTTTATGCTAACAAATCGAAACAAATTGAATATGACATAAAAATCATTCAACATAATGTTCATACTTTTCACCAAATACCTCAAGAGCATCCCTTTATTAGAAGGCCTACCTGACTTCATAATGCCCATTGCATTTTATTAATATTAACTCTGCTTATAGCCATGGGAATAATGTTATTTTGTGTTATATCATGTTTCAAATCTTTGTATATATTGGTTGTTAGAATCAATGTTTTGTACTCTATGCTCCCCTTGGATGAACAGACTTTGGACAATGCATGGCCCATGGCCATGGAGTCCTTCCTTAGTAATGGATCCCATTACTAAGCTGTAGGCTGTGTGCAAGAGGTGACAGTACCACCACCACTGGCATCCTTCTCTGTTCCTGATGATGTCAAGGGGTAAGATGTGACCAGTATCCCCTGCTCCTGACACCTGGTACAGCATTGTTGTCAGGATATGGTGACACCCATTATGGAACAAGGAAGCATAACAGCACATGAGAGATTCTGGATGACAAAATCCATGATCACCCAGTGGTCAGGAATGTCTCCTGAGACTCTTCACTCAACTCCTTCTTAGATTTTGGCTAACACACAGCTCATGCTAAGGCCTGATTGTCACGATCCACTGTTGAGTTGAATATTTTGACAGAAGTTAAACCCTCTTGCTTTCCAAACGACCTCAGATAATTCTGGGTGGCTGGGGGCGGCCAGGCTTAACTCCTGAGTGATGTTCAATCAGTTTATCGTGACCAGGTTTTGTGTATTCTCAGGAACAGAATTAAGACTCAAAACGGAGTCAAGTGCCAAGTCACTTTATTCAGCACACAGCAAGTGCATGAAGAAAAGAGTGAGAAAGAGAGAAAAGAGTGAGAAAGAGAGAGAGTGATAAAGTTGCAACAGCTACCACCACGGATCTGCAATGTCCCGTCAGTCCAATGTATCTTCAAGTCTGGTGGGAGAACGTTCCATCTGGTCTTTGTTGGTCTTGTCTTTTATATCATTGTCCTGTTGCATAGTCAATAATTTCTTGGAACGGCTTTTGCACACCCATGCCTCCCACTCAGCAGTGGGGTGCATACCCAGTACCATCACTAGAGGGTTCCCAAAGATTACAGGAGGTCCGAGCCACCCATATCTTTCAGTCGACCCTGGGCCCGGGCACATGCGCAGAGGACTTGGGCTATGTGGTCCGAGTCAAGAGGATGCATATGTGTTCCTGATGGGTAGATCTTCCTTGATTGCCTTGATGGTGACATTTCAGTGATTAAACTGTTCTAAAAATGTTGGGACNTCCCTTTTAGTACCCACATTAATAGCTACAGCCCGATACTTCCACGGTTTGCCCTCTCTCTTGGCAGAGGCACCTGTGAACCACGCCTTTTGCAACTCCTCTGAACATGGGGGGGCAATTTTAACAACAGAAGGGGGAGGGGTATCCTCCTCCAGAGAGTTTGTCACTTCTTCCCGTATGCTGAACATTTTGGGGGTACCTTCCGAGACTGTAAAAACCACTACAATAACGTTCAATTTGAGCAGACCATTTCTCTCACAGTATCCCCACCCCGTCAGGGGGAGGGGTCCCTGCCCACACGGGCTTGATTCCCTTAAAGAATCCCCTTGGAACTAGAGGTTGGTAGCGTATGGTTCGCTCTGCTTCTCCAAGAGCTAAACTCACCCCAAAGAAATCCTTTTCCCCAACTGCAATATTGCTTTTCGGCGTCCTTAAAACTCCTAGAATAAAACCCAATCGATCGAATAGGACCTTCTGGTCCCTTCTGCCAAAACGAATCGACAATCCCGAGTGTGCAAACCCCTATTCAAGCTGCCTTCGGCACACTTTCCACTAACCGATCCATCATACCTGCTATGGAGAGGGGATTTCCCCTCTCCAAGGGGTTCAGCCCTCCGGCACAACACACAGCCCTCCGTGTTAAGGACAATGGGGCTCGGCAATTTCCCGTGGTTAGGAACGCACCCGGAGCCCAGCAGCCCCATCTCCGAAAGCCTCTGCGTGTGTATCCACCTCCCTCCAAAGCTGATTCCTCAATTCTTCCCTCAAGGCTTCTTTTACTCGCCTCCTTCTCCAGTAATTGCCCATCTTCCTCCAGCCGTGACCCCGTCACCAGCTGCAGGGAGTCCACCGCAGCATCAGCTTGACAAAGCCTCCTCCGTTCCCTACCCTCCACCGCCGCTGCCACACTTGCTCCCAGCACCGCACAAATCACAACTTTCCCTTTTACCAATCTAATCCAACTTCCTTCTGCAATACCCTTATCCTATGCACTACAGCCTGCAATTGAAACCAATGGGTTGTTTTTTTTTTCCCCACCCAATTTTGTCCCTAAACTGAGGGA
>VWZK01019774.1:20922-119442 GCA_013396935.1 Baryphthengus martii | reverse complement strand
GGAGTTTGCCCTGAACCCTAAATGGAGACTATATATATATGTATATATATATATATGGTTCATACAAAGCCATATAAAATTATATACAGATTTATATATATTTGTATATCATGTTCATATATATGAAAACAGTAGAAGTAGAACAAATAACACTGCTTAGTCTTTACTCTTTCATCCTTAAATAGCTCAGCTGTTTTCCCTTTTTTCTTATAAGTAATCACCTTTCCCATCTGAAACAAATTAACTCCTGGGGAGGATGTGTTCTGAGAGCTTTCATATGGTCCTTGTTACCAGGGAAACTACTTCTTTTGTCAGTATGTGTTCTGAAGCTCCCAGACAGTGTAGATTGCTTTGTAACGTCAGATGACAAGAGACAGCGAGGGCCAACTAGTTTGCATGCGGTTTCTGAGTGAAAAAAAAATAAAAAATTAGAGACTGTCACAGCACGGGCCAACATTACTTATTCTGGACAGCTTTACAAAACAGGGGTTTGCAAAATAGCCTGGTTAATCTCTGTATTAGGTTACTCTAGGTTGATGAAACAAATATTGTCCTGAGGGCGGGTGGAGATGCAGTGCCGAGCATCTGTTGGGTGCTGGGGAGATGATGGGTCAGGCCTGTGCTGGGCACTACAGGGTCCAGGTTAAGAGTGCTGGGGTGAGCTGCTGGAGGAAATCACTTCCCTTCAAGCTGTGTTCCTCCTGGGTAGGTGCATCTAATCTTGAAACTGATTTAGAACGTTGATTTAGGTTTTATCATTATGCTGTGTGTATTTTTCTGTATTTTTTGTATATTTCTATAGTACCTGAGAGCAGATCTTTCGAAAGAAAAATGCCCTTTTTTTATAATGTATGGTCTGCTTTTTTTTATTTTCAGCAAACGAAACCAACAGGTATAGCGGGCAAGTAAACCATGGTTGTACCTAATAATAATTAGTGCTGTTTTGGAAGTTTCTCTGGTGTACAGTTTTTAATCCATAACAGTGCCCACAGTGGACTGAGGGAGCTATTTGAATTTAAAATGATTAGCAAATCAGATACAGAGTTGAGCCAATAGTGAGAAACAATGGCTTCTGAACAGCTTGGCAAGGCTTCTGTTTTCGAAAGTCTGTAAATAACAACACTCAATGTATATCTTTATCAGCTTGCTTTTTCAGCCATGTTATTTTGTCTAGAATTTTATCCGTAGGAGCTGCTTTGTTTTAGAAGTGAAGAAAGACTAGACTAGAGAATCTAGAGCATTGTTTTCTGTTTTGCTTTTTTTTAAAAAGAAAAGAAAAGAAAAAAATCATCTGGATAATCCATTTTCATTCTTTGGAAAACTAAAATAATAAAACCAGACACACTGGCTGCAGAAATGGAAATATCAGCTTAGTTTTTAATCATATTTCATTCCAGCATCATTGCAGTAATCCTGAGGAGCTGGAGTTCAGTCTTTCTGAAGACAACTGATGTTTCAGTCAGCGGCACCTAACCATCAATGTTGGTTATGAGAGAAACTGTAACACATTGACAATATATATTCAAAAGTATTTGGAAAGAATCTGTACTATTAATCCGAGCAGATCACCAGGTAGTGGCTACTCAATGTGAAGAATACAATCAGGAATGATAAATAATAGATAGCAGGCCAAGGGAAATAACTTGGATTACAGAAATTGGAGAACAAGCTATTAGAACCACTACTCTTATGTGGTACCAGCTGTAACATGAAGGTGAGGTTCCTTGCTCATTTTTATGAAAATGTTGGGAGTTAGTCCAAGAACACCGGCAAATTTATATATGCATTTGATATAATAGAGAGTAAGTTATTTTCTTGTGATTGCTTATGGTTTTCAACACTTAACGCTCTTCTGTCTCAAGTTGTGCTCCTCAAAGGTGCATTCAGTAGACTCGATGCAGCAAAAACATATGTGCTTTAATCTGATAACCGTATACACCAGAAGAATTTTAGATAAACTGCATCTGATTTCAATGGGACGTAAGCATATGCTTCAGTGCTTTGTGAAAATGGAAATTATCCCACTTTCTGATAAAATAATAGATACATGAAGAATAAAACACAAAACCTCTTTCCCTTGAGACACTGGGCAAAAATCCAAAGCGAGAGAGGCTAGAGCTCATGAGAAGCTCAGGTGAACTCTTCTTTGAATTCTGCAAAAGCTGTATTTTCAGGTCGAGTTTGTAGCTAGCAGGTCCTGCAGGAGTTCTGCCAAAGCAGAGCATTTAGACCCTGAGGGAAGCGAGGATGCTTTTCCCAATCTCTTTCAACAGTGGTCTCCCTTGTCAATTAAAAGGATGCCAGCTACTGTCAGCTTGGAAGGTTTGTCAAGCCCTTAGTGTAAGATGCCTGAAGGGAGGATGTAGATTAAAGCAGCATAAGAAAAACAGATGTTAGAGCATGAACTAGAGATGTTCTGAAATTCAAAGTGGTCGTTCTGCCTTAATGTGCTTAATTATGGAATTCCTTGTTGCTGTCATTAAAATTGAACCCTGCTGTTAGCTCATTCATCTATGCTCCGATTTCCATTAAAGAAATTTTCAACTCTCTTAGGAGTGCTAGGACCACCTAGATTTGCCACTCTCTGAGATGCTACCTCAAGAAGGGAAAAAATATTCTCTGTGCAATTCTGAACTGTTCAGTGGTAAATGTAAAAAGGAAATCCAGGGTTTAAATTCCAGGACTAGGGATTAAATGATCTAGATTTTATTATATTAAATAGATTTGTGATGAAAACCTAGCTCCCTTGAAAACCCTGAAAGTTTTGCTGTTTACTTCAAAAGACCCACAGTATCTCCCTTGTTGTTAAAGTAGAACTTAGAATTCAGGTCAGGCTTTTGAAAAGGCCTCAGAACTGCAGATTTTAAGAGAATACAGAGCATCCCAACTACGAAGCATTCAGTACTGGTGAGCTCCTTTATGGAAATTCTGCACCAAATTTTCATTTCCTCAATTTTCCTATGTAGAAAATAAGAGAAATAATTTTTTAAAACTACATGTGTTTAATTTCCTTACTCTTCCTGAGTTAGGTGAAAATTCTCTTTTCAGTTTTCTACATAATCTTCAAGTTTTCCAATTTATTGTTTGTGGGATAGAATGAAAAAGGGGAGAATTTTAGTGAAATACATTCTTTGTGAAACATTTGAAAAATACACTGAAGACTTCCTTTCAGTAAAAATGAAACTTGTTTTTAAAGAATGTAAAAAAAGGATCTTTTTAAATTTTTTATGTATCTTGTACAGACAAAAGGTTTTTACACTTTTGTGAAAATGTTTTGTTTCCAACCAAGCAAGATGTCCAGATGGAATAGTCCCAGTTTTGTCAAGTCATAAGGAAAATATAAATGTAATATTTGAAATTTCTAGAAAACCGAGCAAAAATAGTAGGGATTTATTTTTGCTGTGTAAATATTTAAGTTAAATATAGAGATGAAAAGGTCAAACTTGGGCCTACAGGAAGCCTGGAACAATCTGAGCTTCCTTCTCCGGCTTTGGATGAAATTATGCAAAGATGCCTTCAAAATTATCATCACATAACTGCATTGTTGCAATGTACTATTCACTTGTCCCTAAACTCAGCTCAATAGTTTTCATCTAGGAATTTTAATTTGACTTTTAAAACTTTTTTTCTCCCTCATAGAACATTCACTCAAATGTTCTAAGTATTCTCAACACTTAATTCCTGAATGATGCTTTGTAATTCTCCAGATAGATTCTCTGATTGAATATAAAGGCCACAAGGTGTCACTTTTAAAGCAATTTCATATTTTTATTCAGTAACCTAAATAACTAACTTACTGTTAAGGAGATGGTGCTCATTTGTATATATAAAAAACGTCGTCAAGTTTTCAAACGTTCTCTGCACTTAATATTGGGAGCAAGAACTATTGGATATATGAAATATTTCCGGAAATCAATTAGGAACCTCACTGGAAGAAAAGCATTCCTGTGAGTTTGATGAGCCAATCACCTCTGAAAATCAGCCCATCAGATTTGTTTGTATCACTCTCTCAAAAATATCAGCCTCAGCAGTACCTCTGTGTACTGCAAATGATCTGGTTTGGTTAGCATTCCTCCCAGTAAACCCACATGCTAGAGTACTGCTCAGTAGTGAGCCCAGTAAGGTCAGGAAAGGCTGGGAGCCCTGGGACTGTCTAGTCTGGAGAAGAGAAACCTAAGAGGGATTCTTATTCATGTTTACAAATCTCCGAAGGTTAGGGGTCAAGTAGAAGGTGCCAGTCTCTTTTCAGTGGTGCCCTGGGACAGGACGAGTGGCAATGGGCACAAACTGGAACCCAGGAAATTCCATCTCAACATGAAGAGAAAATTTTTCACTGTGAGATTGATGGAGCCTGGAACACGCTGCCCAGAGAGGTGGTGGAGTCTCCTTCTCTAGACTTTCCAACCCTACCTGGACCTGTTCCTGTGTTGCCTGCCCTGGGTGATCCTGCTCTAGCAGGGATGTTGGACTCGATGATCTCCTGAGGTCCCTTCCAACCCCTAGCATTCTAGGATTCTATGAAGATGTAGCTCTGCAAACAATGATACCTAAATGATTTTCTGCAAACCTAATTTCGTATCTAGGTCATCTGCCCTTTGGTTGCTCTTATCAAATAAAGTTGGCTCTAATCTCACCTGGTCCAGTTCCAGCACATATAATGCAGTATTTCCATGTGATTTGATGAATATGCAATAATCAATGAGAACAGAATCAGACCCTGTGTATTTTATACTGAAGTATTTGAGGTAGTATCATTAAATTGCTTGTCAGATAACTAGATTAAAGCTCACGTCTGACCCTCTTTAACTCAGAGGCAAAATACCCTTGAAATTCACTGGGTCCCTGGATTTCATCCATAATCCATACTTACCAGTTTCACCAAATGCTGTTCATCCAATAAGTCATGTCAGAAAATGCCAAGTGAAGTAATTGATTGTCTAGGCAAGACTTAATGGAAAGAAGAAAACAGGTTAAAGTAGTTAGAGTAATTTTTTCAATATTTGAAACTGATTGAAGGCTGACACTAGTAGACTTTTCATATATTGAAATCCTGAATTTAATGCACCTGTCACTAAAGCCTACAGATTTAAACCTCCAGATACATTTCACTGTATAGCATTCTGCAGCATGGTAAAAACTGAAGAGTCATAACTTATCTGCATTGACCACATTGAAGTATCCAAGATGGACCTCAAAATAACAGGATATATGTGGCTTGGATCAGAAGTTTTTCCTTAATTTTGTTAGACAAAATATTGGACTTTGATATAGCAGCTACGGGGAGGTTGTGGGATTTGTGGTAGGGTGGTAAGTTCAGGCTGTTTGCTCTGTGTGCATGAACATGTGCCCAGATGAAAGAGAAGATTTGACACTCTGCTGATGGGCTTCCTTGTTGGCTTGTAGTCCCTTCTTCACTGCTGCATTTTTCCACAGGAGCTTTCCCATTGTCCCTTCCAGTTGACTTTTCCTCAATATGAAAATGCATCCTTTGTGTTCTGTGTGAAACCATGCCATGGGGTGACTGGTGGTGGAGAACATGCCCATTCCAAGAGGATTTCATGTAGCTTTTGAACAGGTTGGTCGAAGATGAATAGCTGCTGGTTTCTTGGGGCCATAAGCAAGACCCTGAAGGTCCACCCAAAGGTATCGCTGTAGCCCGAAGAGCACCACTAGGTGTCAGTGAAGTGCCACAGACAGCCATGGTAAGAAGTGACGCAGTCACGATTGCGGAATCAGCAAAAAAGACTAAAAGTGTTGTCTTTCCTTTCCAATGCCTTTGAACCAGTTTGGTGGTTTTTAAAATTATTATTCTCTTTCTACTTCATCCTTTTTTTAATTTTCAGAATCTGGTAGTCAAGCAATCTGGCAACAGTGGCATTTTGTGTGTGCTACCTATGATGTCACAGGAAAGGCCACATTAACACAACTTAGACTTTGCTTTCACTCAAACTATGTTATTCCATCAAACTTTCAGCATCAAGCATGAATCAGAAGAGTTAAGCAGACACAGCAAATCCTCCATGCGCATTTCCTGAAAAATACAGGCATAAGTTATTCTTCTTTGATTTAGTGTAATAATTTGTTATCTTTTGTCATGTGTGTTACAAGGATTTCATGCATTATTGCAAAGGATGGATGATTTATTAGGAGAGCTCTATTCATCCTGCCAAGCAGGCCTGGGTTTAAAATTGATACCTATTTAAAGAGATACAATATCTCAGGTCAGATTTAGGAAAATACATTCCTGCTTGCAGCTTCATTAAAGGTTTTCTTTTAGGAAAATATGGGCCAAAGAAATTTTAGCTGTTGCTCGTTTTTGCATTCTACATAAAAGATTGCACTAATGAATGATTTAACTAGAATCATTTTCTTCCGCTCCTGTTCCTGCCTTTGTATTGATTTCCAGTATTCATCCGTACTTATGGTACAGAGTGTTAGAAAATGAGATTTGATTTTGAAACATTACTTGTAACTGGCTACCCTTCAAAGTTGAAAAAACTGAAGCATTGGTTTAATTACATCAGTCTGTCGCCAAACATTTTTTGGAAATATTTTTAGTAGGGCTTAAAAACCCATTAAAACATGATTATATTGTAAGGCCTATAGTTCTGCTCTAATTAACATCTTCTTGCAGTAATGATAAATAACCATTCAATCTACTGGTGAGGATATTTCTAAATTGTAAGCCCTGACTAATTTGAATGTTGCTGCCAAGATACAGCCACCCATATTAATGGAAAGCTGATTAATGACACTTTCTCTGAATAGAATTCTGAAAGTAGGAGCAAATCGGTCGTGAGTATAAGGAGACAGCCTCTCTTCCTCCAAGAAAGTCTCGTGGTGCCAAAGTCAGAGGTTTGGTTGAGACACTGGTCAACTCATGGCGGTGTTTTACTTCTGAAGCACGGGTCAGTGGTAGATGCTAAGACTTACTCTACTGAAGTGCTATTTCTGTGTAGCTCCTATGACTCAGCCAACCTCTACACCTAGATTGTCTTTGTCAGTCTGTCTTCTGTCTCTGAAAACCACTGTCCTTGTGTTGACTATTCTGAAATACAGTTGTTGACAGTAGAAGAAACTGCATGCGTAGCTCTTGCATACTTTATTTTACATTTGACCATGGATGATTCTTCTTTAAAGGGAGTTGGAAATTTTGGTTATTTTCACTAAATCAAACTGAAAGATATTATAACTTTAAAAAAAGTTGAATTTAAAAGTGAATGTAACTGGTCCAGCTGTTCCCAACACGTAAAGATATGGAATAAAAACTTTAGTTCACTGAAATAAAAAATCTCTTTGATATGCTCTGTACTGATCATTACCACTTAAGAAAGAGACCTTGTGGTTATAATAGATATTTCTAGGAAAACACCTGTTTAGTTTTCAGAACCCATGAAGAAGAAACCAGTGAAGAAGAAAATCTAGTGTTGAAAATTATTAGAGAAGAAATGACGAATAAAACAGAGAACATTATTGAAGCACTCTACAAATCTATGGGGAGCTAATATCTTGAGTAACAGGTGTAATTCCCATCATCCCATCGTGAAAAGAATATAGTAGAACTGGAACAGGTGTAGAAAAAAGGCAACGAGTATGATCAAAATTATGTAATGTTTTTCACAAAAAGGGTCAACAAGCATACTTCACCTCTACAGTCTGAAAATACAAAGGGGAGAATATATAAAGTTCTGTACAATTATGAATAGCTTTGAAAAGGTGAATAGAGGGCAACAGATCACTGTCTTACAGTACAAAAACTAGGAGCACAAAAAGAAATGACAGCCTTGAAATAAGTTAAAGGATAAGGCTTCTTCAGACAACACTTGCTTAAACTGTGGACCCCTTTGCTGTGAGGTAGCATATGGATACTAAAAGCTGTGATGAGTTGAAAAAGCACTTGGACAGTTCAATGAAACAAAAAAAAATAAAACACTGAGTGACCTTAAATCTATGGATCCCTGTGATTTCATATAGAGCTTTGCTCCTGGATAATGCTGTTGTCTGAGATTCACCACCTTTATTTCTATGCAGTGCATTCCAATTCAGCTCATTGCAAACCAAGCCACAGAGCTTTCAGTAACTGTGGCCAGGTCAGATTCCGCCAGGAGAATCATAGAATCATAGAATGACTCGAGTTGGAAGGAACCTTAAAGATCATCTTGTTCCAACCCCTCTGCCACGGGCAGGGACACCTCCCACTAGAGCAGGTTGCTCAGAGCCTCGTCTAGCCTGGTCTTAAACAGTTTCAGGGATGAGGCTCCACAGCTTCCTTTCATTGTTGAATAAGACAGTAAAGAGTGGTTTGAAAGTAGGGCTACAACACCACCTCATCCCTCTATCCAGTAATGAAAATAACCATACTTATATCATTCCCTGTATTTTCTCATAAACTCTGCAAGCCTGAAGTACCATACTTCTTCCTCATCTCTGAAAGCCGTAAAACCAGCAGGTAGAAATTCAATCAAGTGCTGTTTCAGAGAAGCATATAAGAATTGATTCCTCCTTTAGGATACCTCTTTTCTGAAAACCTGTTGCAGAAGAATGGAAACTTCATAAGGAGATTCCACAGACCCATTCAAGGGTATGGAGTTTCTTACCATTGACAACAGTAAGGAAAATAAGGAAACAATAAGGAAAGTTAAATGTAAATTGCCTGACATTGTGAAGTCAATTAAAGGGGCTTAAAACTACAGAGATGCAGGCATGCAGGAGCAAACTGTCCTTAGATCACTCCAGCTTCTACTTACTTTACACTTCGATTCATTCCCATGATACTTAAAGCACTTTAAACATACACACAGGGAAATAAAACCCTTAGTTGAATTGTCTTAATTTTTCCTGAATGATCCCATGTACAGATGATCGTACAGTAAAATTGATTAGAATTTATTCAGAAAATGACACTGAGGTATAAATTACATTCTACACCTCCTCACAAGGCTTTTGTTCTTTGAAATTCCTACCTAGCCTAACAAACAGCAGCTGAAATGGGGGAGAGCCTGTCGCTGAGGTGATAAGGCTGACAGACAATTTAATTATCGTGGCCAAGGAGAATTTGCTTGTTTGGACAATCAAGAAGAGAGGAAGACAGCTTGCTTTCAGTATCCCAATCATAATTATGTGTATTATAATACTCAGACAGGACACAGTACTTTCCACTCACTGTCTCTAGGAAAATGGATGTTGGGAATTGTATTAGAAATAACATTATTAAATGAGTTCTCTGGAACAAGTAACCGTTTCATATTGTGGAGATGGTCTGTATAGAAGTACGTGTCTGAAGCATTGGAACAAAGCTGCCCATCTGTTTGCATGGAGAGTGAATGATGACCAGGTGCGTCTTCGCTGGAAAATCAGAACATGAGCATAGCCTACTGGATTTGAGTAAAATTACATTAGCAGAAAGGAGCTTTGCCGCTTAAGCTCTTACAGGATGCGCAAATATTTTCCCTCCTTGAATCTTCTGCACATTGTCCTAATGCAAAAAATCAAAAAGAAACGATCCGCTGATTAGTGAGCTACTAAAGCTAACGCTCCCCACTGCATCCCCAATTAAATCCAAATTAATTTGCTTATGGTGTTTCTTGAAATAAGCAATAAAATAAGCAAAATAATTTGAATTTAATTGAGGATGCAGTGTAATTTTACTATATGTCTCCCCACATCACTGCATCACTGGCTTCTGAAAATGCTCCATCGCATTGTATATCTTTCAGAGTACTTGCGTTAACGTTAAATTATCTAAACATATATCGCCTCTAGATGCTAAGGGACAGAACTGCAGGGCAACCAGACCTTCAAGGTTGTTATCAAACCTCCCAGAGTAGATGGGAGGCTGATAACAAGCTTGTTGTCTTTGGCTTGTTTCAGTTTCCTTACTTTAAATCTCGTTGCCGACCTCCAGCAGCTTCTCTGCTTGCAATTCTTATTTGACCTTTTTGTTGCAAAGTTATTGTGGAGGCTTTAAATAGTTCTTTATGAGATCTCAGTGGGTATTTCAATCTGAAATTCAGGAATAGTTCTTGTTATAATCCTAAGAACCCGCATATACAAGCTGACATGCAGCTTAGTGTTCATTTCAGTCCCAAATGTCTATTGTCTCTCACAGTAGGTAGAGAAGAGCACAGTATAAGGAAGAAAACTGTTTATTAAAACTGCTGTGAAACAAGAATTAGGGGGTTAGCATGAAACTTTGAATTCTTAAACTGAAATGTCCTTACTATAATTTTAAACTTTTTGGCTGCTGTTAATGTTATGATGATAAGAATTCATTTCTTTTGCCCCACAGGAGTAAGATCATGTATTTTACTCCCCAATTGCTTCTAAATCAGTGCAGTTGTAGTAACTGCGGATTATGAGTAGGTTCTAATTTTTCTCCTGGAAAATGATCTGCATATCGAAAATGCATTTGTGCTATCAGAGCTGAGATGAACTAATCATACTCTCAAACTGCAAAACAAAATGGTTTCAATTTTATTGCTGAGAAAAAGAGACAGACTGTGTAACTAGCACTTGCAACAAATGCGAATCTGAAGATTAGGCAGTATTCTAATATTTTTCCTGATGTTGATGAGCAACTTGTTTTTTCACTGATTTCCAAGGATCTTTTCTTTAAAAAACATTATTAATTGTTATGAGGATGGGAAAAAATTAAATAATAAAAAAGGGGGAATATATGAACCAGATTATTATTTCTATTTTTTGTAGTGGTCACCGTTGAAGTGAGAATTATGGGAGTATTTCTCTTTTATCAGAAAGATTCTGAAACCTCATATTCCTGCACAGCAAGATAGATAAGCTCTGTTGTACCAATAATTATTGCTGTTGCCTCTCTCCACATGGCCCCACTTTTATTTTTATTCTTAAATTGACACCTTTCCTTCTACTATTCATTCTATTTCATCACCAGCTCATGTTCTTTTTGCTCTCCAGTTATCAGAAATGAACAAAATAATTATTCACATAACCAGGAGTTAAGTTAGAGGGGTTTATATTTCTGTTTTGCTCAGTGTCACTTAGAAAAAAACTCACAGAAATAAAACATAGTTTGTATTGAAGCATGTAGTAGTCTGTTGATGGTTTGTGGTACAGCAAAAGTGCTTTCTTTAAGAGTTTTCAGTTCCAGAGGCAGCAATATGAATATTTGTTTGACTTAAAATTCTTTACCTCTAACACTTTCTACTAGAACTTTCCTCATAATTAAAAAAAAAATAAAAAAAAATTATCCTTTAATCACATTTCTAAGGCCATGATTTGCAATGACACAGTGGCAGTGAAGCAGGTGCACTGTCCATCAGCTGTGAAATCTTGGATGACTTCAGGCAGAAACTTGTAATAGGATGAATTAGCTACTGCTCATTTTGGTAGTTCACGCACACTACTGCACTTGACATAGCATTGGGCTATTTTATGGCAGCCACACCCTTGATCTCCACTTTTTAGCTGGCCAAGGAAGTACTACCATGTCTGTGTTCAAAGAAACTGCAATTCCCATCTCCAGGTTAAGACACTCTGATCCATATCTTAGTGCTAAGGAGTATGAAATTGAAACATGCACAGTGCTCCCCATCTTTTTACCCAAATCATATCAAGAGCATCGCACTCTCGTGAGTTTATTTCCATGCGCAAACCTGAACAGCAGTTATCTGATAGGGCAGGCCTCATATAGTCCTTAAACTCACTGTACTCCACATTTCATTTCAATAGTGATGAACAAAGGACTCAGAAAAAGTCTTTGTGGACTATAAATTAACATGAGCTGCCCACGTTTTGGTACAAAAATAGATGACTAGTAGCTCTGTTCAAACTGAATAGCACAAATCCCTGAGGATGTGCTTATCAAAACAGGACCGTGTGTTCTGCATTATTAACTAAGGGCTGTTTACTCAGATAAGTCAATATGTAGGAGAAATTCTAAAAGAACATTTTGTTCCACAAAAAAAAAGAGTTGAGCTGAAAATACATTCAAGCTTTTGCTTTCATATTGGTCAACCTTTTGTTTTCATCTCTCATACCAGCAGGGTGGTGGAAATCCCATTTCCCAGATAGCGCGAGCTGGCTGAGAGAAATCATTTTCTTCATTTCATTTAATTTCTTGTGCAGAATGGGCTAAGAATATAGCCTGGAGGCACCCCAGAGTTCAATGTACTAAGATGCCAAAGCACTAAATTGAACAGGAAACTCGGAATAAAAACAAATAGCAACAAAATCTATGTGCAATGCTCAGACAGTAATTCTAGTACCTCAGAGTACTAAGCATTATCTTTCTCCTGACCGATAATAACACACAGAGAAAATACGTATTAGCGGCAGGGATGTGGAAGCAGTTTCTATAGTCAACCAGAGGACAGTTAAAGATGATTCTGACACTCATTTCTTTGGATAAGTTGCTCTCTCTACATATTCCTCTACATGGCACATAATGTTTTCCTCTCTTGGAGGATTTCTATAGTAAGAATAAACTGGTAGGGCAGAGAGTAAGTGCCACCTTTTGCTGAGGGCTCTACTCCAAGGGGAACATAAAATACAAACACATCAGAGTAGAAATGTTTTGCCCAATTTTTACTCATGCTATTTGCAAGCAATTTTTCAAACATGAAAATGAAGATACAAAGTTTGTGGCAATTAAATAACCAATCACGAATTAACTGCCCTTACAAGTCTGCACCTAATACACTCGTATTAGAGTGCAGCTGTAGGTATAGCAATACCTCTTAGAAGGTTTCATCATATACTAGGGTCAAGAGAGGAATTTTAAACAGCTGGAAATTAGACACAATACTTTGGTATCATTTGTTATTTATTTTGCTGGCAATACAAGGTTTCTCGAAGGTGACTTTGGGTTTAAAGCCAAATTAGAAAGTGATCGCCAAGAGGATAGAAAGATGGCTTCAGTAAGAAGGAGATGGTGTGTAGTTACGTAAAGTCAGCTGGGCAACCTGGGAACTGTCTGGGTCACTTCTTGGAGATGTACCAGGAATTGGAAATGGGTATTTCATGATAGAAATCCTCTGGAGACAATCAAAACCCACCTGGACACGTTTCTGTGTGATCTACTCTAGTCAATCCTGCTCTGGCAGGGGAGTTGGTCTAGATGGTTGGACAGGGAGCCCTTCCGACCCCTAACGTTTTGTGATTCTGTGAAAGCCATTGCAACGGTGATGTTGAGAGGCTATTCAGTAGCATCTGCTCCCACAGCAGCACACCAAGCTGGGGCGATATGGAAGACTACAGTCTTGTTAACAAGTCTAGCAAATTCACACCCAGGTCCTGGATTTTCCATGCTAGGGAGCCTTAGCTTCCTGTTCATAACAACTGCTGAAAGAAACTTAGAATCAGGTTAATTTATTCATAGAGTTTACTAGAAGCAACCTGTTTTTTTCACAACAGATTTGTTCAAGAATTTAGATTTTTAGATTCATAAATTATGCAACAGATAAAAACAAAAACCTATTTCTGTTTGGTTTTGTCAGTATTTTTCAGCTAAACAAACCATATTCCTGTTCATCTAGCCTTAGACAAAGAACTTCTATACTCCCAAGTACCGGAAAAATCTCTCTGACTGCCTTGCTAAATCCAATCCTCAACATGAAGCAGGGCTGCAGTTTGATGGCTATCCTATATATTGTCATTCCACAACACTGCCACCTCAGTGAAGATGTTATTCACAATTTCTAAATAAAAATTATACACAGACGTCTGTAACGTATTTGAAACTGATTGGTATGACAGACAGTATAGATGTTACTATCATATGTGCAGTGATGATAGTAACAGCTTAGTAAAGATTTGGTCTTGTAGTAAATCTTAACATGAGCTCTCTCCTGGAACTGTACCAATGCACACATGCCTTTGTTTCCACTCCTGCGCTGCAACCTTGAAAAGGGTTTGTGTGCAGAAACAAGCTGTGCTGCATATGCAACTGTTTTAGCAGTTTTCTGTCAGGGCTCCCACTTATCCCTTCAGTATTACACACATAAATACTTTTAGTGAAAATACAGTGAGAATGTGGAGGAAATCAGCCTTACTTCGGAATTTCCTTCCATAACACCCTTAAATCCTTTCATACACTGTTCTCTCAAGCCTCCTTTCGTGGCTTTGTAACTTCGTTGAGAACTCTTTGGGTCCACTCTGGATTTTTGCTTTGTGAATTATCTCTTATCTTATTTCAGAGAAAGTGTAGAAAATTACTTCACTAAACACTTGTGTTGTGCCTGCCTAGAAGAACAAACCTAGAATTAAAATGAAATCATGAGTTCTCATCACCCTTTTAACCCATTTTCAATCCAGTCTGTCAGTCCTACTGTAGCACCGAACACTGATTAATTTTTTTTTTCTTCCATGTGTAATATATATTTCACTCTTTGTTTCTCTCAAGTTTTGTTCCTTGATGTTTAATTCTCCAGTGAGTTATGTCTTAGTGCCCTCATTGCCACTGTAGAAAACACATTAATTAGCTAGGAAAGTCCCACGTACTTTCACCAGAACACAGAAGTTGTTTCAAATGATAACTGCAGAAAGAGTTTTAGAAAAAATAGGAAATAGCCAATCGCATCTCAAATAAAGAACTATTCCACGAAGGAAAGCAAAAGTAAAAAATGGAGATTTGTTGTGAGGTTGTATTGGAGAGACTGGTAAACTACTTCAATTGGAAAGGAAATTCAGAAGAATGGCACCTACGTCACAGATCACACTGTTTGTTCCACAGCTTAAGTCCATGCCATGCAATTTCAAGTGAATGATTTCCAAGTGTCTTTGAAAATTTTTCAATTCAAACCTCGTTAGATCCCACTGAAGTTTTGAAAGGAGTGAAGCGTCATTGCCAGGTGATCGGGATGACCACAGCACAGTTGTTACTGGACAAGGGAGCACGGGAGCGCATGTTCATCCAGAGTGCACCTCAGAGAGCAGCTGTGGAAGGTATTCGCTGTTCAAGGGAAATAAACACATTTCTATGAGGAATTATAAAAGCAAACGAAGATGACAATAACAGCACAGAAAATCTTTGCTCTTGTGTCTTTGGAATTTGGGATGAAGATGGAAATTTGAGGTTGCCCTACAAATTCCAGTGAGAAGTTTTCATGCCACCCAGTACGTGTAAACTGGGATCATTTCTTTTGGTGGTAAGCATGTTTTGCTATGAGCTGGCCTTGTATCTTTACACAACCGAAGAAGATATTGACCTAGTAAAAATCAGTTCTACGGTGCTGGGATGAAACTAATAGATCCTGTTTTCTAAGGCAAAATCTGTGTAGGTTGGAGAAAGCAAAGAAGAGCAAAAGAAGAACCTCTCACATGAAAAAGTATCACACTGTGTCTCCTGGAAGAATAACCAGCAGTGACCCTTTGGCAAGTGTTTTCGAAATAGCTAATTCAGTAATAAGTTTTAAGTTTATCAGCAGTCTCTGTGGAAATGGACTAAACCTCTTCTAGTGCAGTTTGCTGCTTACTCAGAGAGCTGTTCCTATGGAGCACAACACCCTTGAGACGTTTGCTTACCTGACATCTGCTTATTCATTTGGAAATGAAAGAATTTTTTTCGCTCCTGAACTGTGTCATTTCCCTCGCAGGTAGATTTATCCCCGTGCTTTTTCTCAACTGCTGACATATTGCGTATCTTTTAAAATTACTATGCCAAGTTTTCCCAAGAGAAAAAGAAATAATCAGTGTTAAAATATCAGACTTGACCAAAGAACAGTGGTTCCATTTTGTGGAATTTGAATGTGTATTATTCTACACGGGCAAGCAAACAAAAGCTTTTGGATGTATTTTTGATCAATATTCACTTTGGTATTGAATTATCACTTTTTTAACTGGTACATAAATTCCTACTTCATTATAGCGACAGGAGGTGATGGCTGGGACATGATCCAAAGATTCCAGTTCAAATCGCCCTTATGCCTGGTTTCCCAACACTTACAATGCTAGAGAATTTGTCACTTCATTTCTCCCCTCCCAGTATGATTTCTTTCAAAAGTCATGACTTTTACTGAAATAATTTTAGCTTTGACATAATAGTATATTTCATCAAACTACAACTTCACTAAATATGTTTCTACCAGCTCTAAGAAACGTAATCGCCATTCTTGAGGTGCTTTGAACCATTTAAAACTTTTGGATAGTGTTGAAAACCAAAATATTTTTGGCTAGAAGTAAGAAAGATACTTTCCATTTTGAATGCATAAATCTTTGCTCTGGAATAAGATGCAATGCAATTTTACAGTGATTAAGCAGTGACTTTGTTATCACGGTTTTCTTAAATAATTAGAAAAGCAATGCCAAAAAGCTTAACAAGAAGCTTAAATTACTTTCAAATATTCCATTGGCTTGTGAAAAGATAAAAACTTAGTGATGCTATCCAGTCTGAATTGCTCAATTCAGTATTTATACCTCTTATGTCTGAGTGTTATATGGATGACCAACGAATAAGGATGTTAAATGATTAATGCCAACTTTTGGATATCTATTGATTAGAGTTCTAGAGGTATTGGAGGTTAAGAGTGGGCAATGATGAGTATTACGGTCTTTTAAAGTTCCTTTTTTTCAGTAGACCCTGCACCAAAACCAGGGACTGGTATTCACAGCTATCCAATATCAGCATTTGAAACTCTTTTTATGCTTCAATAACACCGACAAGCTTTTAGGGACCCAAAGAAACTGCACTTTAAATGTCATGCCAAGGAGGGAGGATGTAAAAGTTGACTCGGTCTGGGATTAAAGATACTTTCCCTATCACACAAAGTCATGTAGCAAAATACCAAGCAAATTCCAGTTCTTTCCTAATGCTTTATTCAAGATACTGATTTTCCTGACATAGTATCTCTACATACAAGGTAGAAGGCCAAATTTCAATGCTTGTTTTAAAGTTTCTTTATTTTTGCAGTATATTTCTTCATTTCTATGGGCCTGAGGCTTCAAACCTGTGTCCTGACCAAACCATGAACCTCTCTCCAACGTCCCATGATCAAGTTTTGCTATTTTCTATGATAACAGCTTGAAGCAGTATCAAAAAGGTCAGAGAACAACGAGCTCTGCTATGTGAATCAAAATGCCTTTGTACAGGTAGACTGGACAGTAAGTAACAGATGGAAAGCTCTGAAAAACCAAAAGGCTGAGGAGTAGAAATATAATAGTTCCTTAACTGGGACCACGACTGTGGAAAAGCAGCCCTTGGTCCATTTCAATGAAACTGGTTTACCTCAGCTAACCGTTGCCAAACAACATCTGGTTGTCATTGCACTGAAATGGGCCAGCAGTGCCCCTGAGACCTCCTCTGGGATTGTAAGTTCCAGCTGAAAAATTAAGGAGTAGCTCAGTGCCAGGCAGCACTTCTACAGCTCCAATTACCAACGTCTGCCTTGCAGCTTGGGGAAGGCATCCTTGTCTGACGAAGAGGATGTGTCAAAACCTGTAGCAATCTAAGAACTTAGTAGCCCAAGGGTGTTTCTTAAACCATGTGGACATGAAATTAGCAGGCCTCTAGTGTTTAGACACACAGACATAAGGATCAGAGGCTTTCCAAGATAAGGTAATGGACTTGGGTCTAGGCCAAATGTACAATGTAATCCTGATTAAATGGGCTTTCTAAAAGTACAAACAGAGTGAGGAAATTATCCTACTTTACCTTATTAAATAGTGGAATGCAACACATTGCACCAGACTCACAAGACCAGAAAACATATTGGAAGGATTATTTTTCCCCATTAGAAGCATGAAATAATTACTAGGAAATCATTTTTTGCAGTCTTCTCAGGTTGTTGACATCACTTACATTAGGTTAGGATGAAAAAAATGAGTTTGCAAAAGCCATAGAATAAAATAGCATATCAACATGTTTGCTGAGTCCTCAGCAATCGCATCGAAATCAAAATTTAAATCAAAACAGTGAGGTGACATGGAGCAAGCTTAATGGATGTCTGTTCCTGGCCAAACCAGCATATGCTCCGTGTTTACTTGACAGACTAGCACACATGCTTATATCAAAAACCATATCCAATCCAAGCGAGCCATACTGAATCTGATTTGTGTTTGCTGAGCAATAAAGTTGTTAGGAAAACTACCCAAAACCTGACCAAATACCACTACTAATCCAAGTTAGCAGTTTCTTTCAGGTGAAGCTGAAGAAATACAAATGGAAAATGTTAATATTACTTTTTGTTTAACTTCTTGCAGCCATTGAGGGCTGAGAAAAATATGCCTGTAAATGTGTATTAAATGTATTATCTATAGGTAGTGGCTGTGAATCTTTTTGCTGAGATGAAATCTCAGGTGATTTTTAAAAGCTTATTTTTTTCTAGTTGTCAAAGGCAAAAAGTTTCAGTGCTGCTGTACACAGGAGTTACGTGATATAGGTGCCATATCCCAGAGCATGCCATATCCCAGGGTATATTGATGCAGTCTTCATATAAATACCTTTGAAAATCACATTGCAGGATGTGTTATAATTTTACCAATCAAAACAGGGAGGCTAAAGACAGTGGTGCAGAAGTGGAGATACGAATTCCCTTCAAGGAGACCCTTGCAGCCTCTAGCCGCTAATATTCTTTCTTTCTCTCCTCTTACAGTCTTGGCTTCTTCTACAGCCAGTAGGGTTTCAGTGACCCAAAAGGCCATGGATATTTTCTGCTGGAATGGGCCCCAAATTGCAAAATATATTTATGCAAGACTATCAATCATGTAATTCAACAGAGGTCAAATACCTTGCAACTTTTCTTTTTTTTTTTTTTTTTGCATTTCCATGTAATTGGAAGAATACGCTTTGCTAAATTTGCTAAATCACTCAAGTTCATAGAGTTAAAATTCTAATGTAGGTGCCAGAGTTTAGATCCTATGAATAAATCCAGCATGTCTTGGCAACATGTTTCTCTTCAATTATCTGATCACACAGTATTTTTCAAACAATACTATATTGTGTTGTACAATATAGTACATTGTTCTACATCTTTGCGTGAAAATGTATTGTCTTAAAAAAAAATATTCCTTTCCTTCTTTCTGAATTACACTTACTTAATAGTTCATAATATGGCAATGACTGTAACCTATCTCTTGGCTGAAGTCAAAATTTTCAAAACTAGGTTACTAAAATGATCCTGTTACACAGGTCTTGCCTTATTAGCAAAACTCTAAACTTCTACCACAGGAATAACCTCTTCTATCTTAGAGCAATAGGCAATGAACTTCAAGATAACGTTTACACGTTAGGTATCAGTCTTGGAATGTCCTACCACATGAGGCCTCATGCTAAATACCATTACACCCAGCTCCCATAATTGTTTTTTCCACATCTGATATCCATGGGTATATTACCTGAAGTTTTCTCCATAAAATATTCAGAACTGCTTTAACCTAAGAACCATTATCAATAATTCTGCTTTGTGGAAGAAATTCTATCATGCATCTTGTATTATGATAACTACTCGAGTTTGAAGCAGGAAAATAGAAGTCTTTAAAGAAATTAAAGTAGTGTTTTCCCATGCAGAGAAATCCAAATGCAAATTTTGCCATGGAGTCTTTTTAAAGAACCAGACGCAAGAGATTAAAACCTACCTTTTATGCCAATTTTATCTCAGACAGATGGAGATCAGTTTTGTACAACCCCTTTAGTGAATTTTTATTCCAGCCTTTTAGGGGGTATACACGTACCCCACAGACATTGCTTTATGCCGGGTTCCCAAATCACAGTGGGACAAAAGCCAGGGTTTAAACAATACTCACCTAGGTTTAGGGAGGAAATAAAAAAGGGATCTGTGGAATTGCACAATCGGATAATATGACTCAGGAGTAAGTGCCACAGTTGATGATATCAGCTTTCAAACTTCCTCTTACCTAAGTAAATACACATCTCACCATGAGAAGGAAAAATGCAGAGTAGAGCTCATGAGGTTTCTGCCCTAGTTCCCTAGATGTGAAGGCGGTTGGAATGTTCCTGGTCAGACACGCAAAGTTCAAATAAACAAAGGCTTCTGTATACAGTTTAGACACTGGCAGATGCCTGCAAGTTCACAAACATACCTGAAGCAATTTAATTATACTATTTGCTCACTCAGTATTGTGATATGTGGTCTTTTTCTGGTTATTGCATACTTCTATTGTAATTTTTTGTTGTTTGTATCAATGAAGCTTCAGATGCCTGGACTGAGACAAACGCAGAACAAAAATATGGCCTTTGGCCCAAGACTTTATGTTCTAAATCTGAAAAAAAGTGATCTATTAAGATGAAAGAGGATGGAAAGTACAATGAAACAATGGGATGGAAATTAGTCAGCCTTGTAGACGATACTTTCGTTGCTTGAGCTGCCAAGCTTTTGTATATATTGGGACAAAACCAGAGGGATTTGAAGCAATGAAGCTATATTTTTGTGCTGTAAATCTCATTTAATGCTGGTTTTGTCAGCAAGGAAAGATGTTTTGGAAGCCTACAAAAAAATAATGAAGGCAATGATCACTCCCTATTCATGGTTACATATGTATTGTTTCAAGGGTCTGATGTTTTACTTCTCTGACTGGAAAAACTGCATGCTACATATTTTAGCTTGAACTCTTCTGCTTAATAATACATTTGAAGAGACAATAAGACACAAGGAGAATTGCTTCTGTGTAAGGTTTTGTAAAGATTTCCAGTAGTCATCAGTCATTCAGTGTTTAAGAATTTAAAAAAAAAGAAAAAAAAAAAGTGTTTAAGAGTTATAATTTAAAGATGAAAATGAAGAAAATTAAACCAATTGTAAAGAATTATGTGAGATTGGTTACATTTTTCCATTCTCTTTTTCACAGGAATGAAGTCATATTTTGGATATCTGTTAGGTTGACACGATGTAGAATGCAAACTTGTGTTTTTTTCACAGGTAGTGTTTATGTTACCTAGCGGTTTTTCCCTCACTATGTCACAGTTCTTGACATCATCTTGTAATTTTGGGTAGAAGTTCCAAGTGTTGTAGCAGTGAGTGTAACACTACATGCAACTGTGATACAGGGAAAGTTTGCCTGGGAATTACATTTCCTATATTCCCTTTGAGTTCTTTGGTGCAAATTCCAGGGGCAAAATGGACAACAGTGCAGACCAAACCAGCCAACAAAACAAAAATAAAAAATAATTTAAAAAATGCTTTTTCATCCATGAAAATCAGTGAAACTTCTGGAAGATATGGTACTTCATTAGTTTGATTTAGGACTAAACGCTCAGTGCTGTAGCATTCCTTGCTCACATGCCTGTATCCCTTCATTTGTTGCTTGCTGTATGTATTGCACACCTCTTGACACTAATAGAAAGATAATCTTTTCCAAAGTTCTGAGAGAGGAGCTATGGTTCTCTTTCTAATTGTTTTCATATAGACGATACTATTTTAGGAAGTGACATCTCTTTAAATATCATTAGTTTAGACTGAGGATATAGAATCAAGTGCTTCTATCAAAATCTCAGTGATCAACAGGAAAAAAAAAGGTACTAAAGAGAAAAAAAGCCTTGCTTTCCATTAGAGCCTCCATCTTAACCTGGGAAGTCTGCAGTTTGACAATTCTAACCTCACTTTTTTTAAACAAATGGGAAATCCCTGTATGAGTAATTTTTTCAGGCCCTTCTTTGCTCTTCCCCCAGAACAGGCAGCTGTTGCTGGTCTTCTTCCTTTGAGACGTCCATCACACCCCCATGATCTCATAGTAAATGCTCATTTTTTTCTTCCTCTGTGCCTCGTAGATCGTCTAATTAATGTAAAGAACTACAGCCAAGAGCCTCTTTACATTCGGCTGCAACATCCCTTCTCTCTGTTTCTGTATTTCCTCTCACTTCCAAAATATTCTCGCAAACAAATTAGTGCTCCAAAGTCTGTATGTTCCCTTAATTTTGAGTATATCTCTGGGTTCAGTTCCACTTCTCATGGCAGTTGAGAAGGCTGGTTTAAAGGGGAAACCAGTACTGTCGACTCTTTCTATCCTCTCTGCCCATTCTGAGATCCAAAGGATCACATTTTTCAGGATTCAACATTTTTCCAGCAAAAAAGGAGAAAATTAATATGTTTTCATAATGTTATGTATTTCTTTGTGCATTCAGCTTCAGCACAGATGTCACTTTCTCACGCTACTGTGCTATTTTTTGTACGAGTTGAACTATAAACCAAAAGATTTTAGTTACTTGCTGGAGCTTAAAAACATATGGGGACAAACTGAAACTGTTTGCAGTGAAGAAAAAAATAGTAATTTATGCCACAGTGACTTTTTTTCCAGTAAAAACTTAATGTAGGTGTAGTAACTTGTATTCTGTTTTCCTTTGCTTCGTGTTAATTTTCTATTTTAAAAAAATCTATTTGGAAACAAGTTAAGTAAACAGGTTCATCAGCCAGGAGGGTTTCAGTGTTCCTGCTGACACTGGCACAAGGAAGAAAAATGATGGAAAAACTAAAATAAAGTTTAACTCTAGCTTTTTTTACTCCAGTGAATTGTTTATCATATACACAAGCGGGAAGGATGGTATGGTCACCAATACATGGTGTGAAGAGCAGTAATTTCAGGTATCGGATGATGATTTTACATAGGAAGAGGTCTGATAGAAGTAAGTGGCAATAAATATATTATCCTCTAATCTTTTGTTCTTTCTCCTTAAGTCTACAAGTGAGATCAGCATGGTAAAGCATGAAGTGGGAACATGATTTTAACCTGAGAAAACAGGTTAATACAATTCCAGCCCAATGTTTTAGCCACTAGACCAAAATTACAAGAGAAAGCTAAAATCATTCATGACAAAGTAAATGTCTTCACTCATGAACGTATTGACACAAATGATCTTATGCTACTGTCCAGCAGAGTGAATCATATCAGCAATGTCCACTGCTGAGCTTGCCTGCCTGAAAAAAAAAAAAAAGACTACAGGCTGTGTACTCACATTTCAGCTCTGCCTTTGTGCTTTCCTATCCTGTGATCTGGTTTTACGTGTTCTCATTGCGAAATAATCCGGTCTTGAGATTGACATTAGTTGTTAGTGAAAATCTTCCCTTATTCAAGTAGTTTATATTAAGTTACAAGGTTTTCGAGGAAAGACTTAGTATTATGGTTCACCCGTAAGCTGTTTGGAACAATGATTACCCCCATTTCTCTGTGCCAGAAGTTAATAATAAGATATCTTATCTTTGAAAATTGCATCTCTGACTTTTTGAATTAGAGGAAACCCACACACACATCTCAAAAAAATCTTTTTTTTCCCCTCTAAGTCAGTAATATGCTACATGAAAGGGTTATGTCTTACAGAAACATGCACATAGATTGAAGCATTTCTGTTATCTCCTTTTACTAGCAGACTTCCTGCCCTTTGTCCCCCAGCCACCCCAACAGCTGCTTTCTAGAACAGCTTCTACATCACTGCAGAATTCTCAGGCTGCCTGCCCTGACAGCTCCACATAAATATATTAGCTCCCTTTCCCTGTTGTTGTGGTTTAAGGGTTAACAGATAGAGTGGGTGGGGACACAGGTGATAACCCTCTGACCCTGAGGGCTCAGAGGACAGGGTTGTTCCCTCCCCTTCCCACCACACTCTATAAAAGGGACAGGGAGCTCTAGGGGGGACTCTTCATCCCCAGGCTCTGCATTCAGACAAAGAGATGGTAATTGATCCTATTTTTAATAGATTTCATTATGCAGCAAAGAGCCACAGATGAGGTCAGAAGAAGGAGATATACCTGAACCATTTATTTGTTTAAGAAATAACTATTTTTGCCTATTTGTTTGATTGGAGGACAGTATTGGATACAAACTACACATAGCTGTGGGTAGTTGTACTCACAAAGTGAAACAATAGGATAGTGTTCAGAGTACAGCCATTTAACTTTGCGAGGAGACATTTGCTACAAGTCTATTTAAAGCTTAACATTTTTAATGTGGAAAATGCCTGAAAGAGCTACAGGTGCTGAAACTAAATTTAAACCTGCTAGAAACCAGCATGACAGTTTTTCTCCATTCTATACATACTCTTGTAGACTAACGATTTTGAGGAAGGCCATGAGGGCTAATGAACACATGGTGGGGCTTTATATAGGATATCAAAGCTAGTGTGACCCACATACATCTACCTCTAGCATTGAAACTCAGATCAAAAAGTAAAAGTGTTTGATACTGTCTGGTTCAATTGATATAAGCTTGAAACTCAGAAGTGGTCAATGAAAGACACACTTTTGCCGTCTAAAAGAAGTTGCCTTTCAAAACCACACCTGGAAATGTCAGACTATCCATGGGAAATCCACATCCTACTGGTCAGGGGAAATCTGGAGTATCAGTTGGTTCTTCACACCATTAGATTTGTGACAGCTTTTCCCACAGCAGGCAGTAGGAGGCACGGTCAAAGATTGAAATAGCGTTGTGAATAATAACACTGAGCTAATTGTGGATTTGCCAACTTTCTGCAGTCAGTGGGGTGGCTTGTCACTTAGTAATAATTATAATATTCTTTTCTCCTATCATAAAGGTTCATCCTTGTCACATTTTCTGTGTTTTCTATACTCACAGATCTATCCCTGCAGGATCTCAGAACAAGTTTTGACAGTTGCATGGGCCAAAGATGCGACATATTGAGAAGTCATTCCCTGGTGCTCACAGGGGCCTGGATGAAGTTCTTGCTTATGGGAGCAGCAGGTTAGTGTTTCTCTGGGCTGTCGTTGGCTCATCTAACATGAGGTATATATATCTACACAACTCTCCAAAGCCATCGCTTTTGCTAACTCAACACATGAGATGACTTTGCCTGAATGGTGGTCTAAGAAACCCGATGAGAAAAGGAGCTGGGAAACAGATCTCAGTTTCCTCCAGGTTTACCTCCATGTTTCCCACAAAGAAGCATTGTTCATTCTCCAAAACATAGGTTTTCTTTCAAGGGACAAGTAGATTCCTCTCTCTACCAAATATATGTTACCATATAATAACTCATGAATCATTTATTCTGAATATTCAGTCCCAAAGCTGCAACTCAGGAACAGCTTCTTTGAGAAGGCTGCAGGAATAAATCTTTGAACCTTGTCATATTTCTCCCTTTAATTTTTTTTTCTTATTAGAAAGAATAGATTGGTTATTAGTTTAGATACTATTCTATTATACGTTTGCATGATCTCACATAAACTTCCTGCTACAAAAAATAGTAGCCTTAAAACCATTTTGTGGCCTCAGTAATTGCCAAAATACATTCTGTTTTGCTGAGATCTGAGTAGCTCTCCCAACACATGCTGCTCTGGAAGGTACTATAAGATTCGTTGCCAGGATCACTTAAAATTCATGTTGTGCATTACAAGAACTAAAAATATTCTGCAAGTATTGATAGGATAGTGTTGAATTGGGTTTCTGTCTGGTTGTGAATGGAGGAATAATGCATGACTGAGACAAAGAAGCTCCATCAAGGTACAGGAGCTTTCCTAAGGAACCACTGCAGCTGCATGATGAGCAACTGCAAATTCACAAAGCCAGTGGTAGAGCTTGTACTGGGAAAATGTTGTGATCGGGCTTCTCTGTTGACTTGTACCAGATGTGACCATGGCAAAGGAGCTCTTGGCAGTATTTGTGACTGGTAGTTTACAGTGTTGCCTCATATATTGCATCACCTATGGCTGTAAAAATGCTTTCAGTGTTTGTGCCCTAAGGTTGGGTTAAAAAAGCCAGCAGATTCCTGCCTCCACTGCCAGAGCTCAGAAGGATGCTGGGCAGGTTGCATTACGTAGAGTGAGAATAGTGTTTTCTTCCTTCTCTGGGCCCTTGGCATTGAACCCTGTTGAACCCTCAGTTTGGTGTGCTATATATGTATAAATAGAAGTATCTATAAATTTATCTATAAAAAAGAATTAGTTCTATACTGATGTAGTAAAGTTGCTGCAATTGTAAATACTGCTTTGCATAAACCTTGGAGAATTTAACTGATTATCACAGCAACTTTCATTCTTCTGTCTTTTAAGTCTGTCCCTGCACATAGCGTCAACTTTTATTCCTTAGTTTAAGATGCATGTAGAATGTTAAAACTGCTGTGAAAATGAATAGTATTAAATTTTCTATCCTTGTTTTATCTTAAAAACCTGAGCTGTAGTGTTGTTTTCCTTCAGCAGCGTGTTCTGAATGAAATTTTCTTAGCTAGAATACAAAGGAAAAACCTATTTAATAGTTGTGCAAAGCTTCTGCCCAGAGCACAGAGGTCAGTAAGTTGTAAACATTTTAAAATAACACACTCCGTGTAGTATGAAGAGTAGTCCTTGATTAGTTTTGCTGAGGTAAGATGTAGGATGTTCTGCTGAGCATGAGCATTTTGTAGAATGTGGAATATATTAAAATCCCCATGCTGTCATGTAAACAACCTTTACATTCCGAACTCCAGCATGAGTGAGGCAATGGTGACACAACCTGCAAGGCCAGCTGAAGGGAGCTCCTGAATTCAACTGCTTTGCATGGAGGAGGAAAGAATGAGATTTATGAGTCAAGATAAAAGAACACTTTTTCCCCTCCATTAACATCACTTAATTCAACTATATAACTTCTTTCCAAATCTATCAGCTCAGGTCTGCACTTTGTATTTCTTGTATCCTTGCTAATATCAAAAGGAATAGCATCTGCTTGCTCAGGAGAAACTTCCAGAACTAAAGGCTGAATTATTATCCTCTTCCCTCACCCCATATCTCCATTCTCTTCTCCCCACACAAACGTACACGATTTCCTGTCATTTATCTTCACTAAATCCTGTTTTCACTCTTCTACACCCTCCTACAATCCCTTTACATACACATATACATATATATACACATATGTGTATTTAGGTGAACATATATAAGACTTAAAATGGATTGGCCCCTCTCCATAGAGCTGACAGGACACTTTCAAAAAGCCCAACTTCCTAACAGACATATTTTCTTTCAGTGGTAACTGGACTCAAGAGAAAAGAGAAAGCCTAGAATTGAATATATAACAATATAAGTGATATAAATGTGAATTCCTAAGGTGATGGTTCAGGAGTGTGTATCGAAATTAAATTTCAGTTTATCCTAGAGAAACCTCTACAGAGCAAAGTACTTACAAAGAGCAATATGAAGCCAACAAAATAAGGGAAAAGAAAGAAAATACCGCAGTTTTTAACAAGTTATTTAAAACTCTTCAAGAGAAAATCTTAATCTTTTTCTCTTGAATAAATAATGCAGTATGGCAGGGTCACCTGAAAGCTGAAATGGAACTGCAGCTGAGCAAAAAAATATATCCTTTATCATGAAAGATATCCACCCACACATAGTAGTAGTAACAACCAATGAAATAAAGCTGGGGCTTATAAAACACATAATTACAGTCACAATTAATTATAAAAATTGAAACAGAAGAATGACTTGCAGCGTGATGAGGAGAATTTTCATTCCTTCTCAACATATTTGCCATAAAGGCTTCCCACACACTAATTAAATGCAATATTTTTGTGGTTATTTTCCACACAGGAGGAGCTAATGTTTCTGTAGTCTTAGAATGAAGCTTTGCTCAGGTCTTTTGTTTCAGCAATGAAAAGAATAAACCACTTCTCTAGTTATCCCTTCTTTTCCACAGCATTCTGTCATTTTGCATATAACTTTGTATTTTCACCTGGCAAAAGGAAGGATAAGGTAAACAGACAATAAAGACATATCTTGAGAAGTTCAGAGTGGTAAGAACATAAGTGGCAAGAACCATCGACTTGAGTTCATGAGCAGAGTACACCAGAATAGCCTTTCCTGCTTTGACTGTCCAGGGAGGTGGTGGAGTCACCATCCCTGGAGGTGTTCAAAAAACGTGTCGACATGGCACTTCAGGACATGGTTTAGGGGTCATGATAATGTTGGGTAGACAGTTGGACTTGGATGATCTTGGAGGTCTTTTCCAACCTTAATGATTCTGTGATTCTGTGACTTAGTGTTTCACAGCACTAAGTAAATCTCTGTGTCAGACTATTTAAACAGAGGCTTTGGCTGAGGTCCCATGGTATATTTTTTCGTACCCTTGTTTGCAGGAAGCCAACATTAGCTACAAACAATCACAGGTCATTTATTTCTATGGTTGAAGAAATTAATACAATCCTTCGTTTAGCTTTCCTCTCAGCTCAGGCCAGAACTTACTTGGTTTGTCTAAGGAATCAATATAAGCAGTCTTGAAATTTTGAAGCGAAAATTAATACATTAGGCGGAAAACAGAATTGTTGTGTAGGCATTGAAAAATCTGAGAACGATAATGAAGTTTTTCTGTGTCACATTTTGAAAGAGACAAAAGGGTTTATCAAGGCTTTTGATAGGTGCCAACCAAACCAGCTTCTAACAGAAAGCTTCACAAGAATTACACCTCCCTGGGAAAAGTAGCAGTAATTTTATTTGAATTATTTGAAATAGAAACAAGGCTGTTAAAATAAAAAAAATGTTAACATATGCTAACTGAGACTATTGTTCTCCTGGGAAACAAAAGCTACAAGTAAAGAGGAGGCTGCATGTGATTTCCAGACACGCTACAGCTGGCATAATAGTACCTCTGCTGGCTGCGATGACAACAGAAGTGGCGTTCAAAGCAGCAGGCAACATCTGCTTCAGCTTCCATGGACATTTCTATTTGGCCTGAGAGAAGCCCAATTTATCAGCAAGTCAAGTAGTTTGACTTCAGGAGAGAAGACTGGGGAAGAAGACAAACCTTGTCTGACTAAATATCATTTCTGTTCTTATGTGCAGCAAGTCTATTATTTTAATCAGATTTTAATTTTCTTAAGCACTAGGTAACTCATGGGTTTCTGAATGGACTTTTTTTACCCACTGCATCAATCATTTTTTTATGCTGGATTAACGACTAACAGTTGTTACATTTTGACAGGTGTTAAACCAAGGATAGGAAATTAATCAGCTGGTTTCATACCAGTGGTGTATTCACATCACTGCAGATGGCACAAATTTGCAGTTTCAGTATTTGATTCAAGCAGCTCTTTTGACTGACTCACCTCTTTAGTTCCCCAATACAGTGGGGTTTTTTCCCTTCTTTCTTGATCTTTTGTTTAATGTGTACAGACCCATATTCTTTTCTCAATGGAAATAAAATTTCTAGCAGCCTAACAGTGCAAAACTACCAATGCCTTTCTTGTAGAGCCAACGTTATCAGTCAAGATGAATTCTTTTTGGTCTAAATCACAGAATCACAGAATGTCTTTGGTTGGAAGAGACCTTCAAGATCATCTGGCCCAACCTTCGACCAAACACTGCAAGCTCACCACTAAACCATGTCCCCAAACACCAGGTCCACACATGATTTAAATACCTCCAGGGATGGTGACTCCACCGCTGCCTTGGGAAAACTATTCCTATGTTTGATAACTGCGAAGAACTGTTTCCTAATGTCCAGTCTAAGCCTCCCCTGGCGCAGCTTGCATCCATTACCTCTGGTCCTGTCACACGCCACCAGGGAGAAGAGGTTGTCCGCCTCCTCTCTCCAACTCCCTTTCAGGTAGTTGTAGAGAGCAATAAGGTCTCCCCTCAGCCTCCTCCAGACTAAACAACCCCAGCTCCCTCAGCCGCTACTCGTAGGACTTGTGCTCTAAAGAACTAGATTTCATTAAAATCTTGAGAAGCAAATTAGGGATGAATGAAATATTCCTTCACTTGAACTGCTTCCTAGTTGGTATCTAATCTCTATTGAGGTATCCGGGTTGTTTTTTTTTTAATTTCTCCCATTTACAGATGTGCTTTTGAACGTGACCAAAACTATTCTCTCTTGACAGGGCTGAGCAGCTCAGTTAAATACCACATTGAGATACAGGAATTAAAGGTTCAGTTCTGTTGCTCACCTACAGCTTTTTAGAGCCATGTGAGATATTGCGGAATAAAACACAGGCCTGTCAAATATGACTGTCTCCATTTAAGGTTCAGGGCAAGCCCCACAGAGCGGGATTCTTATCAGCCCTCTCTCCCCCTCCCCCTTCCCTCTCAAAGGAGGATAAAAAGGGGAATAAGGAAGAAAGTGCCTCACACAAAACTGGAAGTTAAGACTATGAACAAAATTTAATAAGTAATAAACAGGGAAAAGGAATATGAAGGGCAGAGGGATATAGAAGCATATACAAAACCAGCTCTGGGATGGTGAAGGATTGTGCAGAGCACGTGGAGCCAGGCCCGGCTGCGCTGAGGTGCAGTCCCAGCAGCAGCACAGTCTGAGTGAGAAAGAAAAGAGAGCGAAGCCCGAACGTCCTGTCCTTTTACAGAGTGTGGCAGGGAAGAGGAGGGAATACCAGCTGCCTTATGACCCCTCAGGGTCCTACAGTTACCACCTGTCTGTCCCCCCTCAATCTCTTAAACCACAACAATGACACAGGATGTATAGGAGATGTGTGTCTACCTAGTCTGCCAGCAGGCAATGAGTTGAGGTTCCAAAGATGAGAGTAAACGTAGCTTTAAATGTAAACTGTTTTTAACTGGTAAGCAACTAAAAAGAAAAGAAAATATCTGCCATGCTGAAGCCAAAATGAAATAAGGAGAAGCATTAGCTAAGGAACATTTTAAATCTCTGATTTTTTTCAGAATCTCTTGCAGTTTGTCTAAAAGAAATGCTTAGCAACTGTATTTGGAAATCCTTTTATACCTTTATATCTCATGTCAGATAGCATTACAAGAAGTGCAGTGGAGTTTTAGAATTGATACTGGAGCACAGTCCGCAGCCATACTGTATGAAGATACTCTGATTCAGTGGCTGGAGTAAAATTTAGTTACCTATGTCACAAAGTAGCAGCATATGCAAAAATCCATAGCACTAACAAATAAATGAATTGTTCTATATTGATCTGATCACTCGTGTCATCACAGATTTCTCTTATTAGTCACACCACTTTCAAGAGTCTCGGGAGGTGTATCAATTGTCATTGATGAAGTTAAGCTGGGAAGTGTAAAATTTTATAAAGGCTGCGTGAATCTGATTAATGTTGTGTGTATGTGAGTCTGCATCTTGCCCTTTCTCGCACAGAGCGCTGAGTTTGCAATACTTGGAGAATCAGGAAATAAAACCACCTGGTTGCAATTTACCACCATTTTCTTTGGCTGGGCTAAACAGCTAGTCTTGTGATCTTTTATTGCTCTTGAATTCCCTCATTAACTCTTTCAACCATACTTTTTATTGCACTTTTTTAAAATCCAGGACAATATAAGATGTCTGATACTATCACTGATTTATAAGAGCAGTCTTTATTATAAAGGACAAGACACCTCAGCTTTCCCGTGACACTATTTTATTATTCACAGTAAATTAGGCCCAAGCTGCGCATTGTTCAGCGTTGCATCTTAGGGCTACCAAGAGGTCATATACAATGATGCTGTAGATTTATTGTTTCTTTTACATGCATTGCTGGGCTTGCAAGTTCTTGACTGGAAAGGAAAAACTCCCCCACCTATTGCTGTCCTGTTTAGTTGATCAGAAAGCCTAGTCGTTGCAGTACCACTTACCAGCGCACTACTTCAAACTTAACCTTCCAGACCAAACATTTGCAGTTTTCTCATAAAAAAAAATGAATGGGTATTCACTTCATTTAACTCCTACAGTGAGACATTAAAGCTCAGATTCAGAGTTACACTCTGAGAGCTTTGGACTGTGTGGGCAGTTCATGTACACAGAGCTTGGACCATCCATTCAGCTTCCCTTGGAAGCTCTGATACAGTTAAATCTTTACATTAGGACATAGGAAGGGTCCTTGCTCCTCTTTCTGAATAGGAAATTAGTGTAATGTGCTTTTTTTCTTACTTAGATACTTGCTCATATAGAAAGTTACATTCTTAATGTGATAATGCCATTTCCTAGAGCAGCAACAGTGCTTAAGATTGTGATTATCCTTGAAGGATTTGACAATATACCATCCATACCCCGGGTTTTAGATAGGATTTTGTTGTGCAAAGGAAGCTACCGGAGGCTCTGTAATTTCTTTTGGCTCAATCTGAAGTAGACAGCAGAGATCTAACCCACTCGTGTTCAGCTGAGCTCATCCAGAGACTACTCAATTGCTTCCATAAGCAAGAATTTTTCCTTTATCTTCTTCTCAGAGCAGGTTAGGGAACTAGCTTCATAAACTGTTACAACAAGCACAGCCAAGAAGGTAACCGGTGCTTGCGCTCAATATGTGTTATGTGTGATGACATACAAGTATGGAGATATTCAGATTAGCAGAGACCAGATAGGCTCACATGTTAGCAACATGGTCTCCAACTGGGTCACAGAATCACGGAGTTGCAATGGTTGGAATAGACCTTTAAGATCATCAAGTCCAACCGTTATCGAATTCTCCCAGGGCGACTACTCCACTATATCCTTGAGCGTTGCATCTAGATGACTTTTAAATACGTTCAGGGATGGTGATTCAACCACTTCCCTGGGCAGCCTGTAACCCTTTCAGTACAGAATTTTTTCCTGATGTCCAACCTAAACCTCCCCTAGTGCATCTTGATGCCTTTTCCGCTTGCCCTATCACCTGTGACTTGTGAGGAGACAAAAACCCACCTGTCTACAACCTTCTTTCAGGTAGTTGTAGAGAGCGAGAAGATCTCCCCTCAGCCTCCTTCTCTTCAGACTAAAAGGCTATTGTTACCATGTGCTCACAAACTGTCTGTTACATGTTTACATGCGCATAGTTAGAAATGAAGTTGCAGTCTGCCTTCCAAACACACTTTTTTATACATGTTTGTTCGTTGGTGTGCCTGAATCAATGGAACACCAGTGCCATATTTTCTGTTCTCTCATCTATTTCCTGAATAAATTAAGTACCATTCTTTTTAACATTTTCATTGTTTTTATTGACTATCTTCTGTTTCATAGAATCCTAGAATGGCTTGAGTTGGAAGTGACCTTACGGATCATCTCGTTCCAGCCTGGTCTTAAACACTTCCAGGAACAAGGCTCCACAACTTCTCTGAGCAACCCGTTTCCCTTCCATCTTTTTGAGATAGGAATATCAGAAGTGAACACAGCATTCATGTGAAAATTTTGACACACTTTCATCTGTTACCCTGTACCTTAGACTATTAAAAACTTCAGCGTTATGTGTAAAGACGCAGAGGGAGTAAACTCATTAAAACAATAGGTTGTCACTGTGAATTATTCTGTGAAACTCAAAGCCTTGTACATTACTGAAGACATGCTGACACACCTCCTTACTCAGGTTCATCTATTTTAGCAGTTAACATTTGTAAAATTGCAATAAAGCAAGGGAATGCTCTCTTTTTATTATCTTCCTGTCAAAATGCAAAGCTTTTCCTTTCTCCTCACGTATTTGTGCATGTTCACAATTTTTTCTCACAGGTGAGAAAAGAATGCGCTCTCCAGTGAAGAAACTGGCAAGAGTTTATCAATGTATCCTTACAATTAAATATTCAGGAAGAAGTGAAAGTGCATTAACGCCACACGACATTTATTCACTCTCTGGGGTACTCTTCAATTCCATGTTAGATTGGTATTTGTCTCCACAAAGTTTTCACTCCCACTTTTGAGTCAATCTTGTAATTACTTCAGTATCATTTCAAGGCCTGTGGGCTCCTCATTAAAGAGATGGAGAGTTCTCCTACCAATAATGATTCTCTGAGTGAGTTATCTGCCACATCATTAATGGAAAATAATGGCTTTATTTTACAGAAATAATTGGAAACATTGGCTGCATGTGATAAAGTTGCATTCCATAATTATTTTGCCACATATGATGTGTGTCCTTTGTTTCCTATTATGCTTGTGGAGGTGTATTTCCTATATTTTATAGAAGCTGTGTCAGAGAGCCCCTAATTTATTTTTAACAAATGTGGTTTTTCCTGAGCCTAATTTGTTTTTGTCAATAGGTGCCTACTTAATATTGCTTAACTCTGTGTAATGCTTACTTGATTTTCACAAGTGGAATTTATTCTTGATTTATAACAAAGGTTGCATTTCATAGCTACAGCTCCCCTGACAGAACTACAGGAAAACCATCTCTGCTTGGAGAAGTCAGGCCTGTCCAGCCTGTCCACTCTTTTTTTCTCTGTTGTTCTGCCCAAGACATTGTGATACCAAATTGCTGACTATTTTTTCCTCCTCCATTCACTAAAAATTTCATTCCTTTGTTTTAAAATGCAGTTACTTGTACAAGCCCAAGTCTTGGCCTTACTGTCTTAATGGTCCATCAAAAAAAAATTACATCTATGTAAAAAGAAGGATTGATTCTTCTCTATATCACTGAAATCAGGAATAGAATAGCACATGTTCTATTTTATGTTGCTTGGCTTCAGTTTGGTTGTCGAATGTGGCTATAATCATATTTTACCCAAATTAGATGAACAATTAGAGAATGAGACTTACCAATATTCAAGAAGTTTAACAAGAAGTACAAGCTAAGATCTTCTGAACTTCAGTAGGAAGAGTCAGGCTAGAAAATAATCCAACAATCCCACAAGGAGAAAAACAACACAGCTGAAGAAATCAGTGCTCAACAGGGCAATCAGCCGAGCACTTCTGGTTTTGTGTGGATTGATTTTACTATTCCAAGTAAAGCTCTGCCTCAAGAGATGAGTTGTTTTTCTGCAAGCCCAAAAGGGTTATTCCAAAACTCTAAAATTTAGCTGTCTGCTAAACCTGCTTACCTGCTTCACAGATTCCCCCCTAAGTTCCTGTATCGGCCTTACTCTCTATCGTTATCCCAGGATGGCTGAGGAGGGAAGGGACCTCTGGAAATCATCTGGCTCAAACCCCTTGCTCAAGAAAAGCCACCTACAGCTGGTTGCCCAGGACCATGTCCAGATGTCTTTTGGTATCTTCAAGGAGGGAAGACTGCAAAACATCTCGCGGCAACTGCGCCAGTCCTTAATCACCCTCATAGTAAATAAGTGTTTCCTGATGTTCAGCCAGGTCCTCCTGTGTTTCAGTTTTTCCTGTTGCCTCTTGTCCCATCACTGGGCACCACTGAAAAGAGCCTGGCTCCATCTTCTTTATGCTCTCCTTTCAGATATTTATTTATAGACTTGATAAGATCCCACTGAGACTTCTCCAAGCTGAACAGTCTCAGCTCCCTCAGCCTCAGGAGAGATGCTTTTGTCCCTTAATCATCTCTGTGACCCTTCACTGGACTCTCTCCAGTATGTCCTTGTCTCTCTTGTATTGGGGAGCCCAGAACTGGACCCAGCACTCGCTAGTGCTGAGGAGAAGGAGAACCTCCCTCCACCTGCTGGCACCACTCCTCCTAATGCAGCCCAGGAAAACATTGGTCACTTTTGTCGCAAGGGCACACTGCTGGTTCATGGTCAGCTTGGTCCACCATGACCTCCAGGTTTTTTCATCAAAGCTGCTTTCCAGCTGAGCAGCCCTCAGCATGTACTGTCCAGAGCTGTTCGCGTTAGAGCAAAATGGATATAATTAGTGTAAATGGGAAGACTGTGTTTGGATGAAAGGGTTTTGAGGAAAAAAAAGCCAGGGGTTCTTTTTGTTTGTCTGCACCTCAGCAGGAAAAGTGATACAATTCAAGACAAAACTACCTGAAATGCCTCTATTTTCCAAACATTTTGAAGCAAAAATTTAAATTTTATCATAGAAGATTCTAATTTAATGGAAAGTACTTCTGTGAAAAATGACTATAGTAGGAAATGTCAAGGCTGTGTAGGGAAGCATCTAGGGATTCATTTGTGCTTACTGAGATTGTATTCTGATTTTATTCTCAGAGTAGTTCCCTCTGATAACTGATACACCATCTTGTAATGCACACAGGCACGAGTGATGTGTGTAATATGTTGCACACATATTTTCCACCATACAGAGCTATGCAATTCTCTTTAATCTTATTTACTATTGTAATAGCTTTTATCTTATTTACTATTGTGACAGCTTTGCATAAAACCATAGAACCATAGAATGGCTTGAATTGAAAGGGACCTTAAAGATCATCTAGTTCCAACCCCACTCTGTGGAAGTCCACTGGCAACAGTCCTCATAGGATGATGATTTATTATTGAAAATTATTTTTTTAAATTAATAAGCTAACTAGATTTTAACCTATTTATTTGTTGCTTCATTGATTTTGTATAGTATATGTTATATTAAATGTCTCCTACAAGTCCAAATATGTTACCAGCTACACTTACCAAACACACTCATCTTCTTCCATAGCCTGTGTCTTTAGCAATGTGATTTTCTCTGAGATAGTTCAGCTCAGTGTTCCACTGAAATGGTGACACTCCAATAGAAGCTTCAGAAATCCATCTGAGTAGTCTGAATCAGGATTTTATGACTACATGAAACTTGATCACTTTGACCTGCTGAATTTCATCTGCATGGATCCATCATCATTTCATTCATCCGCATGGATCCATCTCTGTCAACACAGGCTGGTAGAGGTCACGTTTTAGCTCATTTGACAGATTAGACTTTGCAGTGTTTTCTTACAGAATAACACTCAAAGGGGAGATGCAGGATCTTCTGTAGTCAATCAATGTTTTTCCTGCGTACAGAATTTAATTGGGTTAGGAGATGTTAGATGTTGAGAGGACTAGGAATAGCGAGAGACAATATCTGGAGAGGCTGTGGAGTGTAGGTCTACACTGAAGAACTGCACTGAGATATCCAAGGTGACATTAGGCTACAGTTGTGTGCTGAAGTTAGTATTGTCATGGTAGCATAGATTTTCATTTGAACTAATTTCCAGATAGAAAGAATATCTTTACCCTCTCCTGTACTATGGAATGCAGATACACTCTTAATTTTTTCACTTCTTTCTCACTGTTTGAACAGGCAAATTCTTATAACGAGTTCTCAGGCTGATAAGAGTTATAGAGTACGCTTTCTTGCTTATTTGTTTTTTGTTTTTTTTTTACAGGAAAGTATAATAAGCTCATCTTAACTTAAATAATCACTTTGGAATATCATTTTGCTAGGTCATTTATTCCACATTTTCAGCACATTCATTTTGAAGTGATAATGTACTGTTCTACAAAATAAGATACTTAGAGGATAAGATCAATGAAGAAAAAGCTACAGAATGGTGCCCTACATGCAATAGGACATTATTTCCTAACGGCTCTTTAAATTTAGCTAATACGTTATCCTTCTTCAGTGACTAAATATGAAGACTCAGTATGTATTTCCAGAAAGCATAATTTGCTGTCACATCTTGGGTGTTAGAAGACTACTTTTTGTGTAAATGCTTTGCTTTCTAAAATACTTAGCATACGGCTTTCTGACCTTGGAAGGACATTTCTGACTCCTTCTCTGATGAAAACCTGTTCTGCTTGAAACAGTGCAGCTGTTGGCACCTTTTAGAACTCCATAATAGAATTTACATATATTAAATGAAAAATAAATTTGCTTGACCAAGTTCTCAGTTGTGCCAGTATAAACCCTTTGGAGAGTATCACTTAAGAACATGAATACATAGAAAAAATTGCTTATATGATATTTTTCTGCTAACTCATAGAATACTCTTTAAAAACTTAGCCATAATTAACATGACAGGTTGGAATGAGGAAGGTTGTTAGTATGAAAATTAAATTTTCTTTAATAAAGCAAAGTGATGTTTTCAACCTAGTTTAACATTCTCCAATTGTATTCATAAATTCATGCAAAACATGAAAGATATGGGAAGCTCAGCACGAGAAATTGTACATGCTTGTTATATTGCAATGTCTTTAATAGAAAAATGACTATAAAGTCAGTTCACTCTATCTGAAATTTTCAGAGCTTTCAAAATGTTTTGGTGAATGACCATTAGTTGTCTCATTTTTTGGAAAATTGGTTGTTTAACCGTGGTTCCAGAAACTTAACTTCAGGAATAGCATTAGGAGATGTAGTGAACGTATTGGAATTGTAGCTGCTCTAAAAACTACTAAAAATTGTAAAAAAAATACTTTAAAATGTCACTGAGTATTTCTATGCTTGCTGAAAGATCAGAACTTTTCAGAAAAAGAAAAAAACAGCAAACTACATTTGTTTATTGACTTGTTCTAAAAGTGTGTTTATTGTGCACAGCTATATCCTGAAGACTCAAGTTTGGCCACATAGTTTCTTTTCTGAAGTAGGCATAACTTCAGCTACAATTGAGGAAGAAAACCAAACACAACAAACAAACAACACAATACAGAGAAAAAAGCCTGTGGGGTTTTTTAAGTCTTGCCCTCACCTTGGGGCAAGTCTGGCATTAATGCATTTTTCGTCCTCCTAGCTGTGCCCATTTACATGAACTAAAATCAATTTTTAAAAGCCAAAATTGGGCAAAACATTCATTTAATTTCATGTTATTTTAGCATGTGCCTTGCAGAAATGATGAAGTCAGGAAAAAACCAACCCCAAATCCACCAGTGAGGCCCCTTAATTACATTTGTTTGCATACTTTGGCTTTATGAGCAGGTTTTAAAGCAAGATTACAGAACAAAAGCAATCTGAGATGCAGTTAAGCAGGATACACGGGGCTGCAGCTGATGTTTTCTTGTGCAATGCATTAAATTCTCACTTAGTAAGTGTTGTTGACAGATATGTCATAGATCAGCACTTCTTGGATATTTGAGTGGTCAGAGAAGTTTAGGAGTATTGAAACTGGAACATTCCTGCGTTTCTGATGCCAAATCTGGTGTTATATTTAGAGGTGCACATCATGGGCAAGGAAAAGTTGCAAAGGTTTTGAAATTAATGATCTTGCCTGTTAACCCCCTGTGATGTTGCAACTATCTGGAGTAAATGTCAGAGACTTCTTAGAATAAATATTGATCATTTGCTTCATATCAGATTTCTGCTTGTTAGGGCTGACCCCAAGCCAAACGATATAAAAGCAGTGGATTTTGGCACTCAGAAGCAGGAAGTATGACTGATGTTAGGACTGACAGGTCAGGCTGCAAGAATTAAAAAAAGATTATTTTCAAGAAGCACCAAAAAAAAAAAAAAATCTATATCTAGGTATTGACATGTAAGATTTTCAACATAAATTTTACAGGTCCACTGGTTTATGCTTTGTTGCTGAATACAAGTTAAAAAATAATCCTCTAGTGTTACCTTTGGGCAGTGATTAGAAACAGTCCTGTAGATTTAGACACCACCTTTCGTTCACCTGCTAGAACACAGGGCAATCACAGATCTCCAGTTTTATGGGGGTAAAGTTACCTCCTCAGCATCTTGTGGAATCAAATTATAAATGCACTTCAGGTAGAGATGCTTCAAAATAACTTCATAGTTGTTCAGGTTGCTGAGGAGTGGAAAGAAGACTCTAAGACTCAGCACTAAGGTAACCACCAACCATGTTCTTGTACATGGAGAGCCTGTGTTACACAAGCCACGCATTGCAAAAATCCTGTCCCAGCAGTGGGACACCATTATGGTTGGATGGGCTGCTTGGCAGGAAAAAAAAATCTCTTTCCTGAATCTTCCAAAACTTTAGCACAGCTTAGCACCTTCTTCTGAAATAGTGCCCTCCATGCTCAGCTGGATGTTCCAAGGTCTTTGTGGGTAGATAATCTGCAGCTACTTTTCCAATTCAAAATGTTCTGCTTTCTCAAAGAAATGCCAAAATACACAGAAAATTACATTTCTCAAATAAAACTTGCATATCTTATACACGACAAACACCAGAAATAACGTTCTTACCTACCTTTAGAGAAAAAAATAATGTCCCTTAACATGTAAAATTCAGCACCAGAAGAGTCAGGATTTGTTTCAAGGCTTTAGATCCCCCTGATGTTTACACAGCACATTGCAGTACTGAGGAGAAGGCTTCTGGTAGGTGGAACAGGATATATACAGCAGCACGGCACAGTTTTTCAAGAAGTAGCTAACAGAGTGGGAAGATGAGAAGTGGAGTCATCATTGCAGTGTCACATTATGCCTTACAAATGCCTACAACAGGGCCCAACAGTTCTAACCACTACTCTCATTTTATACATATAAAACTTGGAAGAACTTCAATAAGTAAATTGTTTTTACAGGTCAGAGAGCAGAATTCAAGACTACCTATAAGTTAAGCATAGGCTAGGTCATAAATTCTCTCCCAAATGGTCGTTGTTAGAAAATGAGACTGAGCTTTGTCTAAATCACTTCCCAGCTCGGAAGATTTGTAGAATTCTGCAGTTCAGACTCCTAAAGGCTGTAGTTTTCCACCCCTTCTTTGCTCACGCATCCTTTTAACAGCCATAAAATTCAGCTTTTGCATCTTACATAGTTCTCTTTTCCATTTATCAATTGTCATATATCTAAACCCCAACTTCTTGCAGCCTAATTCTGAAAAACTGAAAACGAACAAGAAAAAGGAAATATGCACAGCAAAATTCCGAGTTTCTTAAAATGGTCTTGGTTTCTTCAGACAGCAGGGGATGCCAATATTCCCACCACTTAAAGAAAACTTTTGTAGAAGTCTTTCCTGCCTTGTTGTTTTCAATAGGATTGTTAAGTATCAGTTTTCCTGTACTTTTCAAAGATATTACTTATTGCAAAGTCTTGCATCCTGTTAGACAAATGAACTAAGTCCAAAATAACACACTGGAATTACCAGCTCTGTAGTTCACAACTAACGTGCAGCTGATGTGATCCGATACAAACTCAGAGTGTCAAATCTAATGAGGAAATATCCCCTTCTATCTTTTGAAGGCAGTGGAACAATGACCAATTTTGTGCCCTAGTATTGTTGATGGGCAACAGTCACTCCTAGATACTTGGGATTCTTCAAGTATTTTGTTCTGCAGCTTCTAAAGGAAGAAAGAACAAAAAAGCACACATTCCTTTCTTGTGCCTCAGCTGCACATATATTCCACAGGCAGCCCAGTAAGCTAGGAATGCAACACTCCTGCAAAGACTGAAATAATTGCTAAAACAGCTGAAACAAAACTAGAGCAAAATTTTGCTCACAGTAGCTGAAACTTAGGATGTCATGGGAAAAAGAGAGAGAAGAAAGGAGTCTGTCTGTATGGGAGTTGGAAGAGGGGTTGGTTGTTTTTTGTTTTCCTTCACGTGATTACAACTGTCCTGGAAAAGGATGGGAAAATAAATTGTATTCAGACCTTATGCTTAGATAAAATAAAATTTTTTAAAAAAACCTTACATGGCAAAATGGCTCGTTTACTTCTAGAATACAAGAAACAATACTGCAATGTCTTGCTTCCTTCTATTTTTTTCTGCTATAAAGGATAAATAATGGAAAAAAAAAATGTAGGGGACAAATAATTTTATAAATCTTTATTTTTGGCAGTACCTCAGAAGTTCATTTTTAGCGAATTCAGGGCAGAAAGAATATCTGTGAGCTAGAGAAAGTCTTTGAGTTTTTGCAGCCTACCAAATCTGTATCACACCGAGTCTCAAACTATAGTCACTGATCTCAGTAGCCTTTAGTTCATCTGAGGTGGTCCACAGGAATATCTTCGCATTGAGTTTGTGATAGTTTCATTATGGTTCATACCTCCAAGCCATTCTTCCCCACCTTCACCAAGGGGAGAGAACAAGCTTTCTTTTCTCTCTAGGATGGGAGAAAGACAAGTAGATTTTTCCAAGCAGGCCTTAGCTACAGTCATGTGTCATCACATGTTCCACAGTGGCTGTAGAAGGCTGACTGTGGACTGTACTTAAGAAAGTTTGAGAGTCCTTGATCTAGATTTGCTGTTAAATATTGGATTATTTAAATACGGGGGTTATTCACAAGTTATGCTCTTTGTATACTTTGATATGTGTTTTACCATCCTCACCTTTGGGTCTCCAGTGTGTATCGCAAATGCCTTTATAAACTTTTCTGGGTCTGCCTTCAGAAAACTGGGGACAAATTTTGCACTGCATCATTATTTCAACAACTATTTGCGTTCGATTTAGTATCTGTGTCTTGATCTATGTTTTATATGCTTGAAAGATTTTGTGTCCCAGAGCTATTCTCAGATTTCTTACCTTCCCACGGCAACTGTTGAGTCTTTGTATGAAAAAGAAAAGCTTACCTGGTGTAAAAACAACAATCTCAGTACTTCCCTACTACAATAAGATTTTTTTTTTTCATTTGATCTGGGGCAAGTTTACTGCCAAACCAGTCTTGATTCAGTGAAGATATTAAGGTGACATAAAAAACCTAGTGAATCCAGCAGAGAAATTCTTTATAGCACATTAATACAAAGTCAGTCCTATCTATAGCCATCCATCTTTCATTTATGTTCTCCTGCAGGTGTCTTGGAACCAAGGAGGTCTGGGTATTCAATTAGAAACAGATGGACTTCTTCTGACACACCTCTTCACAAAGGTAAGAACAGAGAACTTCATGTTATTTTGAGTTTAATGCCTTGAACTCCTGAATCAAAGTATTTACTAAAAAAAATGTCTCCTTTTGGTTTGCAAAGTCTTTTATTCCAGTTGCCTGTATTGTGAAATGATTAGAACAGTTGTGCCCTTGGCTTCACTTTTTATCTGACCCAACTGACAGTCTCCTAAGCAATTTACAACAAAGGTAAGGGCCTGGATAAGTCAAGACTATTAGTAATGTGTAGTCTGAATGTGCCTGGACTCCTTCAGATAGCAAGATTTTAATAGTATAGAAAAAGAGTGTCCCATCCTTGTTGACTACAGTGCTAAGGAGTGCTACCTGAAGGGTTCCATTTATTACTCTCTGTATATCCAGATGACTCCAGTTCCTGAATCTACAGGACAATGTCCAGATGTGTTTTGGATATCTCCAAGGATGGAGACTCCAAAACACCTCATGGCAAACTGTGCCAGGGTTCAACAACTCTCACAGTAATATGATAGCATCCACAATTACATAATTTGAAAACATCCATTGTTTGACTTGCAGTTAGAATCATAGAATAGCTTTGGTTGCAAAATGCGTTTAAGATCATCAAGTCCAACCATTAACCCAGCACTGCCAGATCACCACTTAACTATGTTCCTCAGTAGCACATCCATATATTCTTTAAATACCTCCAGGGATGGTGACTCCACCACTTCCCTGCACAGCCTGTTCCAGTACTTAACAACCCTTTCTGGGAAGAGATCTTTCCAAATATCCACGTTTGCTAACCTCCAGTCACTAGGTCACTGACTGTTTCCCCTTGGATTGTGGGGACAATTGTGCCTGCAATTGTTTAGAGTCCCTCTCTTGCTCCAGTTTCTTTCAAAGTCAAACCAGCAACGATGTGTGGCTTCTACGCCTATCACAGGCAATAAGAAGTCAGGTCTTTGCAGATTTGTCTCCTCTGTAACTGTAAAACGAAAATTGAAACAATCTCAAATTCTTCAGTGCTTTTAATATACACTGGTGTGGTTTCCAGATGTATCAAAAAGGCCCAGTTCACTGGCAAATTCATGATTTGAGCTAGCCTTACCATCAATATAATGTTTATTACCTTAATGCAAACACATGCACACACAAATTGCTAGTCTCTGTTATATTTTATGCTCCAGTTTGGCCTGGATGTCTCCAGGATTAGTCTCTGGATAAGAGATCAAATTATACTAGTGCAGCACAGCCTGTAACCCTTTCACATCTGAATATATCAGGCAATTTGAGGAGCCTTTTCATCAGCATTAGATTCGAGGAATGCCTACTGCATGTCATTACTTTGGGAGAATGGCTGTGATGTTTGCTTCTGCAGTCACTGCTGAGATAATAATTCCACCAATTTTCCAAAGTAGAATCCAGTTTGTAATCCAGCATCTTGGTTGAAGACCCTGCAAATCATGCAAACCTTAAAATATTGTCTTTAAAGGTATTTTAGTTTGCTAACAACTAGAGGGGAAGCTACAGAGGTACCAAGCTGTGTTATCTGAAAGACAGTGGAGACAAAAGGAATAAAATCAAGGTAATTCAAAGCCAATTGCTTTGAGAAAAAACAGACTCTGTGTTTTCAAGTCATAGCTGGTGATCTCTCGGTAACTAATGTCCCAGACAGTTTTGCAGGAGTCAGTTTGTTTTCCTTTTGGAGTCGGCTATGTAAACAGTCATTCTTCATAATAGTATTTACTTGCTAGTGAGAAATATAGCCAGGTTAAACAGTGTGTGTCTATCGTTTTAAAAAATTGTTTCTCTTTGTTTACTAATTTAGTTTTGCTAGGCAAAGCTAATCCAAAAACACAGATCAGATGCCAGGGAAGAAAATACCTCAAAGGTTCTGCACTTGGAAAAGTTATATTACTTTATTATCAGCTCCCATAAAATTAACAACCTGTATTTTTCAGTCTGGCTTCTCAGAAAAACAATTGCTCTTAATAGCTGAAAATTGAAGTTACAACAGGGAACAGAGTAAATGGGAATACTGTTATCTTTTGCAATAGTGTTTTTGCAAAACCCCAAAAGATTGATTCAAAGAACTTAAATATTCACAATCAGTGATGGAACCTCATAGAGTTTTGTCAGGTTCTTATTTTAAGTATCAAGTTGTGGGTCTGAAAAATGAAACTGGAACATGGTTTTGGACACTGTGTCCAAAAAGGAAAGGGAAAACAGAATGACTTGAGTATCAGTTTAAGTAGGAACACAAGATCTATGCATTCCTGTTCTGATTACCATTCTTAACTTTGTACCACAGATAAAAAGCATGGCTTGAATGTGTTAAAAGAATAAAAATTGTTATCTGTGTTTGCAGATTGCAGATTTTTTTTCCCTAAGATAATTTCCAGGTTAACTTTCTTCAGAGACCATTTGCATTCCAAAATCAATATTTTCACTTGTATGTTTCTTTAACAGTTTGCAAAAAAATGTCTAGACTTATATTTCAAATACCCTTCTTATGTTCCAGCTACATGAATAAGCACTTTTTTTTTTTTTTTTTTTTGCTTAAACCTAACATTTTCTAGCAGATTAGACATGTAGGAATGTTAACTCTTCTACACTGTCAGTTAATATCTAATAAAATGTGGCAATAATGACTATTATCAATTAGGTAACAAGTTATTACAAACAGTTCATTATTAGTCTGGTCCCAAAGACAGGCTGATAGGAACAAGAGTTAGAAGAGGTGGTATAATGCATCTTTGGGTTGAAGGATAAAGGTTACTCTCTGATTTTCTGGCTTCAGCCTCACTGAAGAGGAGTTTCAGCAATGGATTTTAAAGGCAGAGCCAGCAATGATGGGAAGAAAACACACTCCCATGGTTAGAATGATTATGCTGTGTGTTTTCTGGAAAAACTAAGTCATACCGATTGAATATAAGTTACTCTAGTATCTGAAGGAGTCCTACAAGAAAGCCAAGGAGGGACTTTTAAAAGAGGGCTTATAATGATAGGACAAGGGGTAACGGCATTGAGCTGGATGAGGGTAAATTTAGACTGTATATTAAGATTTTCTTTTCTTTACAGTGAGGACTGAGACACTGGAACCAGTTGCCCAAGGAAGCTGTGGATGTCCCCTCCCTGGAGGTGTTCAAGGCCAAGTTGGACAGAGCCTTGAGCAACCTGGTCTAGTGGGAGGTGTCCTTGCCCATGGTGGGGAGGTGGAACTAGATGATCTTTAAGGTCCCTTCCAACCCAAACCATTCAATGATTCTATGATTCTATGAAATAATTTGTCTGGTAAAGAAATAAGCACTGCTGACATTGTAAGGAACACTTTCACCTCCTTTCCTACTGTCAAGCTAGAAAAATACTTTGACACTTGCCTGGTTAATTCAGTAAAGCCCCTCTATGTTTAGTTATCCTGGGCACAAAACAATGTAAAATGACCCTGACCAAAATCCCAAGGTGTGCCATTCTCACTGCCTCTGTTCTTACCAGGCCTTTTACTTTATACTCCTGTCTCCTTCTCCTGTTTCCACTTTTATTCTCCCTTTTACTCAGACAGAAGGATGTGTAACTGGTCAGGTTGTGCACAGATTTTTTCTCCAAATCCTTATCACCATCACCATCTTCCCTAAGAAATGGTCTTCTAGAAGAAGTAGTTCTTCTATCAATTTTCCCTTCCTGTCAATCTCATTTTTGTTCCTTACCACACGCTCTGTAGGAATTGTGTTCCTGAATCTGGTCCTCATTTATCCTTTTCCTATTTTAGTCTATAAGCACTTCATGGAAAGGAATGTATCTTATACCACATTTGCAAAATGATATGTACATTTACAGCTCTCTATAAATGACATTTTGATAAAAGAAGCAAAATCCTTCAATCCGTAAACAGGCAGAAATCTTTCTTCCCCACATTAGTTTTACTTTGGTGAAGTCAAAGACAACTATCACTAGTGTAGTAGTAGTAATAACAATAGTTTAGTGTATTTATAGTTTATTAAAAAAAACTAATTCTTAAATCAGTCCTGCAAAGTTAATATACTGACAGCACTGCCTGCTTTATGTGAAATGTAGTAATTGAAGGAAATTATCCTCAACACACTACTCTAGTAGGTCAAAGTAAAATATTCCTCATCTGGAATTTAAAACTCTCAAATAAGCCCCAGGTCTCAGAGGAGTCACTCTGTAAGGGAAATATCAGTTTTCATCAAGATTGTTTTTCAATTAGAGTTTTACTTACATACCAGTATGGTAAGGGACACACAGTCTAGTAAAAAAACCAACTACTTTAAGACAGAAGTATCTTTCCAACATGATTATATGCACCCACACTCAGTTATATCTCCATGGGTTGGGGTTTTTTTTCAAACTTTATTCATAGAAATTCTAGATGTGACATTTATTTTCTGAGGTTTCTGTGGTTATTGTTGTCAGAGGTACCAATACAGCAATGAAGTGAAGGAACACATATCTCATATTTTCTTTGTGTGGTATAAAAAAAATCCAGACTTCTGCAAATTTTTAAAGCATTGGTTACTTTATGGTTTCCTTCTTTCTCTTCCATTTCCCACCTTTGTCCAGATTGTATGCATGCCAGACAGAATTTTCAACAAAGAAATATTGAATCAGGAAATATTCCACAGTATATTCTTGATGTTGAGTCTGCAAATTCTCTGGTACAAAGTTTGCACATGAAAGACATGCTGAAATGGTTGGAGTCATGAGGGAGAGCAGACATACTGCAGACTGGAAGTAAAACCTACACCTTTCACTTTTTGTGTTAGAGCCATGACTACCATCCACGCAAAAAAAGTCAACCTTAAGAAACTACAAGACGCAAGAAACCTTTAGAGATATTTGAGTGTGAGAAGGGGCTGCAGGAAGCAGCCTAAATGATTGCAGGCAGCTTTCTGTTCTTTGGATCAGTGAAGAAGCTGTGGCTTTCTATGGCATTGGAGAGATATGACCTGCAATTGTGTTTCTACTGCTGAGAATGTTGGGGTTTTTTTGTTGTTACAAGGTTAATAAGGATCAATATAGAAGTGTCTCATCTTTCAGACATGTATTAATCACTAAGAAGACTAAGACGGTGGTATTGTACTTCTCTGAGACTGGGGTTGTGTTTCCAGGGTGGTCAGGTGCTGGAATAGGCTGTGCATGGTGGAGTCACCGTCCCTGGCAGTGTTCAAAAGATGTATAGATGACACAGTACAGGACATGCTCTAGTGGGATGATAAGGAATTTTGAGGATTTTTTTGGTGTTTGGAGGGTTTTGGGTTTTTTGTTTTTGGGATTGATGGTTGGGTGTGGTGATCTTAAAGATCTTTTCCAATTGTGACAATTCTATGATTAATTCTGTGATTTCTCTGTTCCTGTCAGGATCACTGTTCCAGTATCAGGAACAGCTTCTATTCCCAAACTGTCCCTTGCCTCTGTAACATGTGCAGGACTGTAAAGTGCTTGCTTGACAGCAACAATCTGGCAGCTCCTCCTTTTTCTTACATCCTAGTTATCCTGTTATGCACCCTGAAGGAATTCCTACCACTGCATCATATAGCCATGGTAGATCACAACAGCCTTTGGCCCAGCAGCTGTGGTGCCTATTCCTCTCTCTTTCCTTTCCTTCCTCTGCCTGTTGGGCTACAGAAGCGTGAGGATGGTGATGAGCAGACACACAGGTAAGGAGTCAGTGCTACCAGAAGTCATCCATAAAAATCTTCCTCTGCCCTAGCAACTTTACAGACAACCCTGCAGAGTGAAGGATTTTCCCCAGTCACCCCAGGTCTCAGCCCCTCACACCGCAGCACAACGCTGTGCACCCTCTCCTCACACCAGCTCTCCCAGCTCATGACACTGTGAGCCTGTCCACCAAGTATCTTTCTGTGAACACCAGAGACCACAGACTACTTACTGGTTCTTTGGTTTGTAGAACTCCTCCCATTGAACTAAGATGACCTTCTGTTGTTTAGGATGTGATGCAAAGCATGGGTACAGGCTCATGTTCACAGTTGTTTGTGTTGAAAAGATACAATAGACTTATCTCCAGACATCCCTTCCAACCTCTACCAATCTAGGATTCTACGATAGGACTAAGGCAAACCCACAACAAAATACAGGAGTTGTGCACATCTGTACTAGAGATGCATTTTTATTTTCCATGTATGATGAATCTTCACATATTGGAGTCTGCTATTTGTAGCTGACACTGAAGACATGTTTTATAGTGAAACTTTATGCTGTTTCCTACCTCTATTGTTCTAATTTCTGTATTTATTTTTTCATAGTCTGAGGCAAGAGTCAGACCTGTTATGAGAACGTAGCTCTCTTAAACCTATAAGGAAGGGAATGTTTTATGTAAATATTAATTCTTACTAGCTTAAAAACGAGACTTAGGAGGCAGCAACCAGCCCTACATAAAACAGGCTACAGAGACTTGGCCATGTAAAGTTGAAAAGAACCAACCCCAGAGAACAAAAGGCAAGAAATGCCAAAATGATGCGCAGTGGAAGGAGAAAGCCAATAGAGATAGGGCTCACAGGGAAGGATTCTGAGGTACAAGTCTGAAGTATTTTGGACGTGTTGTTACCACAGCACCTTGCCCTTTATTCATAGATTTAGCAACCTGTAGATTTAGCAACCTGTAGATTTAGCACCCCCCAGAGGATACAGTATTTTTCCATAGGACTCATTTGTTTTAGGACTTCCTAATTGCCTCATTAATATGAGATGCAATGATTGGAAGTATTGTATAGTATTAACTGTGTCCAGTTAAACAGTTCTTGATTCTTAACTTTAATTTTAAAGCAAGGTAACGCTGGAACCTAGAGGGATGAATATTTTTTTTTTTTTTTTCCAGTGGAAAAGAAACTGAAGCTGAAAATAAAATATGGTTCCTGGATAGTCAGCCTACTGTATCCAGAGGATGGGAAAACTAAATGAAACCCATTCACAGTAGGTTAAAGCTGGCCACAGGAGTAGCTGACATTGGAACATTACTAGAGAGACCATGTTGTTGCGAGTTTATCGACAGCTTCATGAGCAGCAGAAATAAACAAAGAACTGGGTTGTAATTTTAGGATATATTTGTATCTTGCTAAACTAAAGACCCCAATGACATCTGTCTCAAGCAACTGGCTCGATTTCTTTATTTTGTTTATGGACATTGATAAAAGATGGTTCAGCACTGAAGTGGTGCACTGTGCACTGTGCAGCATGTTTGTTGTCTTCATCTGAATTATCAACAAGCATGACTTTTCGAAGACTTATATAATCTGATTTTTACCTACTTCCATTGCATTTAAAATAATTTGACTTAGAAAGTCAGAGGTCCTCTCCTCTGATGGCATTCTAAAGAAAGATTGGCTACATTCTGCAGCTTTCTCAGCACTGTAACCCTGCAAAGGGATAGCACAGCTCTGGTGAGAACTTGATGCACAATTAAGTACTTTGCACACATAAAAAAAACAGAGAGTGAGTGTCGAGGGCACATAACCTGTGCCAGATGGATACTTGGAATCAAGCAATGGCAATTTTCTTTTTTCCTGAAAGCGCTACTTTTCCTTGGATTCTACAAGAAATTAGGACAAGGACTTCAGAAGTAAGGGCCTGACAGGATTCAAGAGTCAGATATAAGCAAATCTACTTTGGAAGTGTTTGCACACTCCACATGTGTTTGAACCTCTAATTTGAAAAGTATTTCTTCAGTAGCCAGTCTCATGTAGTTTCTCTCATGTTATTTAATTCCAGACTTGCTGCTTTTGGGTGCTAAGCAGCTAAGTAAGTCTGAGATTTGCTTGGATCCAGATACATACAACAGTAGTCTGTCTCGTGCAAATTCTTTGTGGATTTGTTTTCTGCTGCAGAATAAGTCACAAGATATGAATATTCCATTGTGTGGTCTTCACCCTGCCCTGGAGATATGACCTGGAATACTGATCATTCAAGTAGTACATGGATGCCTGGTAAATATATACATTAGTAGCTACACTTCCATGGGGGGCAACAACTGATGATCCTTGCCACTCATTCACCATCTCTGTCCTTCATCCTAAAACATAGTCCCAGAGGGCGTATCTTCATGCCTCACAAAAAATATACATCTGCCTATGCCCACAACGGCCGTCGTTGTCTTGACCCAGACGATATAACTGCACCAGTTGTGATGCGCTTTTTTTTTTGTTTGAGAAGAGGTAGAATTTACTTGTAAGTAAATTTTTGAGGTAGTAGATTAAAGCTACTTGGTTTAATTGTTTTCTGTAACTCGAAAGACTGCTAAGTGTACTTACAAGCAGTTTATAAGTGTAAATGAGCAGTGCATAGTGCAGGAGTCAGAACTAATTATGCTCACAAACTGATGGTAATGACACGAGCAAAATTTCTCTTCCATGACGAATTCTTAACATTATGAACTCAGAAGTAAAATAAACAATCGCTGGCCAGAGTAGTGACCTAAAGCCAAAGAGGCCTATTTTTGACTGTGGGAAACACATGAACTTCTGAAAGAATCTGTAGTTCACTTTTTTGTTGTGATCTGGACATTTACATAGACAGAAATTAAGGAACTCAATACATGCAAAAGGATAAAGTATCATTACTCTGTACAATGCCTGTCTGAAAATACTAACCTGCTATTCCAGAGTTGACACCTTCTCCCACCACACGAGAATTTCTTGTATCTCTTTTACCAGATCTTCTAACAGGAAAAGAGTATTTTAGTATTTAGAATTTTAGTTAAAGTTGTCTACATGGAAAATTTCATCTCCACAATTCATTCAGAGATTTGCCATTAAACGAATATGGTCAGACCATATAAAGACAATAAACTTTCTTAGATAGAATAAAGTATAAATGTACTGAAAAATATTTTAAAGAAGGGAAGAGATAAATTGTTGCTTTAAAGATGAGGTCTTCTAACAAGGGCCAGGCAGGAGAGAGTGTGTGTTTAGAAATATTCAGACATCCTTAAATATCCATTTTCCTGAATGAATTATTTACTGTTTCACATACTTAACATATTTTTCTGTTCAGCAAGTGTTCATTTGTTAAGTGTAATTTCCTTCACCTATTAATTGTTCAACTATACTTCACACTTTTATTTGATGAGAATTTCCCCACCAGGAATCGATCATTCATTCAGTGTTTCAGTCTTAGATAATCCAAATTAAAGCTGTGTTCATTAATTGCAATTATTCTCGTATGTCACATGCTATTTTTCCTGAATGAATGAATTTAGTGATTATAATCTGAACAAAGGCTTAAAGAGGTCAGTAGAGTTTGAGTTTCCCAGGAACAGGCATTTGTTTAATGAGCAGTTAAAGATAAAAACTGCATCCTGAGGATGCTGACAGCACTATCTGAAAGGTCCATATAAGAGGACACAGGTCTGTTTTGTTCTAGCACCTTGAAGAAAAAAAACACGCACCAGATCACATTAGGCCTTGAAACAGACAGGCTAAAACATGATTTTTTTTTGCTGAACAGAGTCAACTTTCTCACGAAAGCAAACAAAGTACCTGTACAAGGCTATTTTAAAATATTATATCACAGAGTCAAGGTTATAAACCAATCTAGTTTTCTAATTTTGTACCTTTTTTGAAACAGACAGGCTAGCTTAAGTTCTGTAGAAGCTTAAGTTCTGAATTGCATGTGATGACTTTTATATGACTTGATTACAGTTACATGGTAAAAGACCACACATACTTGCAGATGTACCTGATGTGTGTTTGCAGTTGTTTGGGGTTTTTTTTCCCAGTAGGTTATCTCTTTTTCTGAAAGCTAAACAGAATGTTCAGAACCTTATGAGACTAACCAAAATTATCATGTGGTAGTTGCTACTGTTTCCTGTACCTGTTAAAGCCACTTTATTACTGAAAAAAACATGCGAAAATGACCACGTGCTCAATCCTATACTTTTCAAGGCACTTATATATATCAGTCATATTGGCAGGTGATCTTTGTTCAATGTTTAGCAGAGAAAAGAAAACCTTTCAATTTCTTTTCTCTTTCATTGCTGATAAAAGAAATGCAGACTTCTGAACATTTCCCTTTGCAAAGTTGTTTTTAAGCTTATGGCTAAAGTCCCCTTTACATTAGTAGCAATTTAATCCTTCTCACACTCTTAACTTTCATAATTTGAATTAACAAAGGATCAGAAAAAAATAAAACCACTAAGATGTATTTCTGTCTTCCCCCAAATCAGCTGCTCAGTCTCTCCAGAAGTGCGAATGAACTTGGAACCTATATGTTAAATAAAATAACTTATTTTTTTTTACAGTTCTTCCTCTTTCTCAAAGTACGGTTTGTGAATGATTTTCAATATGTCAGAAGATTGTCTGGGAGATAATAAAGAAATTGCAGAATTGCGCTCAGGAGGTAAGCAAGTCAACAAACAGAATGATGTAAATAAATAAATAAACACTCAAAATTTAACTTAATTTTTAGCTGTAAAAGAAAAACACAGCAACTCTGCAGAAGATAATATGTGGGGTTTTCTGGAAAAGTTAGACAACTGTTTAAACAAAAAGATTTTTAAAAACCTGCTCTGAGATGCACTGAGGATGAGAAGAAATCTACCAGTCATTCAGACTTTTCTCTAGACTAACTCATTGAAACTGCTCAAGACATTCAGTTTCTTTCCAAAAGTTCTTTTTTTTTTTTTTTTCCCCTTTGCAAAGCTCTCATCTCTGAATTTTCCCAAGGAAAAGTCATTCATCCACGGGGTTCAAAGACTTTTACAGTAGTACTTAAGCTTTCCAAAATCACTGTGAGTTATCTTTTTTAGAGCTACTAAGATTTTGTAATTATATTTCCAGAAAATTTTAATAAAAGATTTTCACTAATTAAGGAAAGAATAGAACTAGAATTCAGCTTTTCCATTCCATGTTGTCCTCTATTTTTCCAACAACTGTAATGAATACACTGAGTAAAAGTTGGATGAATGGCAAAACCAAGATGTTAAAGTATTGACCTGAGGTCTAGATTTGTGATTTTCTCACTTTTCTATTTTTTTTTCCCCTGGGACTCTAGTTGTTTTCTACTTTTCATGTTTTTCTGTATTTTGAGTTACATTTTCTTTTTAGCTGGTCAAATAAGGCAGAATTATTCTATAGGTTAAAAAATATAAGAAGAAATTTTTTTCTAAAGATAAATCATCAGTGCTCAATCCCAGACATATAATAAAAGTTTAATGCTGATGTTGCATGGTTTTGTGCATAACAGAGAATATTTCCAGTGCTGCTCTTCCTCCTCTTTCTTCCTGAGGAAAAGTATAATGTTCTTTCACCAGAAAACGAATACCATCCTTTTAAAGCCTGCTTTTAAAGTCCTTGGGTGGCACAACCTCTCGGCTTCTAAAACAAGCAGTTTTCAAAGGATAGCCTAGGGGTTCCCTGGGGAAATCCCCTGGACTACAAGTTGTCCATAGAAGGTAGCTAAGGAAAATATGCCTCCTGAAAGCTTACATTCACTGTCCCCAGACCTGCTCCCTCAACGGAAAAACATCAGCAGTGTGTTTCCTTGTAAACATCCAAATCCACAAAAAAACCCCAACCTCAATAGTTTGTAAACAAACTTAGAGCATTAACCATTTCTGTTTGTTTATTTTACAATGTATCCATGTAACTTGTATTATTTAGAGTACATGCTTAGCAAGAGAACACACATATGAGAACAAACTAAACAGACTCTGTAGGAAAAATGCATCAAAATTTTGATTAAAAATTAAATGACCCTCATAGGTCAATGCTTATTATGCTGGCCTATGGAGGCAATGAATTCTTTGGAGAATACCTTCTCTAATTAAGTGCAAAGCTTAAGGTCATTTGACCAATAACTGGTATATGTAAGTGAAAAGTTTGGATCTGGAAAAGAAAAATCCATATCCAGGAATTAATCTTAATATTGTTTCATAAATTAAAGCCACATGACAAAAATTCTAAATTACAAAAGGAAAATTAGTCTCATTTCATCACCAGCACTATTAAGAAGTCCACTGCCTACCCACTGTACTTCAATAGTTATGATGCCTCCAGAAGTTCATCTGAGTGCCTCCAGAAACTCAGTGCTCAAAACTGGCTGAATCTTAATCACAGATGACTTCACTTTTGTCATCCCTTGGCGTGACTCTTACCACAGAGACAAACAATTTGTCTGAATCAGTGCAGTCTGAACAATGGAGTACATGGAAAAACCTTCAGAGCAAGAAACATTTGACTTCATTCCTGAGCACAGATAACTCAGATCGTCTATTCTGCCTGCCAAGCAAGACAATTCCATTGTTCAGGACTTAACAGGCATTGTGGCAAAGGACATGAAAACTCGTTTTGTTTCCAAGGCACATCACACAGAATCATAAATCTAGATAACTATCTTACGTTAGGTCTTGTCAAACTTAGGCTGTAGTCTTTGGTCACATGATCTGGTCACATCATTTCTACTGTCACAAACTATGTACTTTGGTATTTCTGTGCAAAACAGTAAAGAAAAGAAAGCGTAAGGTATTCATAACATTGAATAAGAAACAATAATAATTATCTTTATAATCACTAATCACTTCGAGAGCTTAGGGCCTGCTTGATATTCCTCCTCCAACAGATACGAAATCTGTTTTTCAGCTTCTTTCCCCTTCGAACTGTGTCCTTTCACCTGCTTTCAAAAGTAACCCTAGTTAGATAAGCCGCTATTTGTTCCAAGTTTAAGTAACAGTTTTACTTATGAGTAATAAAGCAAATACATATTGATAAGCAAGGATTGTTTTTCTGAATAATCATAACTTTATGTATAAAATACATGGCAGTCATCCATTTATTATCAATAACTTGTTCTCTATCACTTAAAGTTTACTACCCTGACTTCTCTCCAACAATGAACGAAATAAAATGGCATTGGTACATTAAAGAAAATCAGTGTGAAAACCCCTTTGTTTTGTGCTGTTTAGATCTGTCAAAAAGATTTACTTGCTGAAAACAGAGCCTTTTTTTTTAAAATGGTTTTATAAGCAATGGACTAAAGTTTCCTCAGGAATCTGAGTGTACCAGTTAAACTCCCTTCACAGTTCTTACTCAAAGTTTGGTTTATCTTTGAAGGAAGATTCTCCTAAGAAAAGGCTACTACTAGGCTCAGGTCATTACATAGGTATTTAAAATACATTGTGATGGCTTTAATTTTCTGAAAGACACCAGCCTGATTCCAGTACAAGTTAACCAATGGGAAATTTATGGTACAATATTCACCATTAATTATTACAAGCAAAAAGTACTGAAAGACATGATCTTTACCAGAGCAACATTTTTGTGGGGAGTAAATCTTTTACTCTTGAAAAACAAGTATTTCTTTACTCATATATTACAAACATTTTAACCACGGGTTTCTGAACAGCACATCTGTTTCTATGTCCACAGTGACGTATCATGTGGTGACTCGTCCCATCTGTTTAGGTGAAGTAGGCCACGAGACATCAGTAGACCACCATGTTTAAGAGAATAGGGAATTCTTCTTATAATACAGAGGAAAATAGACATAACTGGGAGTATATGTATCTGTATGAGTTTGTCAAAATGAAACGAATGGCTTCACATTGAAAAGAAAGGTCTTGAATCCAGTTCTGAGATAATTGACAGTTTTGGCCAGTTAAGACCAAGATGTGGACTCATGAAGCAAAATATATGTGTGTGTGGTATGAAAGCAGGGGACTTATTTTATTTTTTAATGGAAGTGCAACAAGTAAAATATCTAAATATGAAAGGGAATTGATGTATTCAATTCCGTTGGAACTAAACTCAAGTTAGTTTGAACTAAGTTCAATTTAGTTTGAACTAAAGTCAAACGTTTAATATACCATCCTATTATATATCTGATTCTGATATCCAAATTCTTCTCCTTTTTTTCCAAGGTAAGTACAGTTTCTGAGACATTTTATAATGTGATCTGCTGTTACTTGTTTCCTATTTGAGATACTGGAATTTTAAATGTCTGGTAGTTCAGATTTCTCGGTATGTTTCCAAAATGTTTCTGGCTCAAAACCAAATAACTTGGCTTAAAAATATGACATTCTTTTGAGTTCTCAGTCAGTAGTATTGACTGTTAGTATGATCAGAAGGAGTTTTTTTAACAATTGTGCTGGTTTTTCATTGAAAGCTAGATAGCAAAATATTCAGAATTTAAACTAAACTTCGAGTTTTCAAGTAAATTTCTCGTACTTAAAATTGAAAGAATGTTTAAAGCTCTGTTATGAAGAGACTGTACAAGGAAGAAGATGCTCTAGGTACATAAAAAGTGGAATACACTTGAGATTAAACTCAGGGACATCTACTTACTATTCTACTTGTTATGTTTATGCATGTTTACCTACAAAATGACCTTACTGCAAACATTCTTCCAGGAATTGAAACTCAACAAGAATTTGACAAAATGAAAATTAGGTCTAAAGGCAAAGAGTGAACACCACATGCAAACTACTCTTTGGAAGAGGTTTATTGGTAGTTTATTATCACATTAGAGGGATATATTAAGTATCATCCATAGTTGCCTGTCTTGGGTGTGGTCTATTTTTCATTAGGGTCACAGATGATGAAATAGCATATTTATTCAATTTACAAAAAAAAAAAAAAAAGCCATTCAGGGGCAACCCGCAAACATTTGGCAAGGCAGGATTAGAATTTAAAGCTGTCTCAACAGAACTGGCTTGAAAAAAACAGGATTCAGTTCAGAGAGAGAACCAAATGCTACCTCTATGCTGAACAATCTGCTGAATAAATGTACAATGAGAAAAAAGTAGGCAGAGAGTGATTAGGACGGGTTCTAGAGAACTACATCCCGAATGTGAAACATCACAACCGTATCTATTGAGAAAAAAAATATATAATCCAAATTCTGTAAAGAATAATATGTTCTAGACATTAAATTTAAGAAGTAGTCAGCAGAGATTAGAGCCTCAAAGACACCATATTTTACTATATATTAGATTCTATAGAATAATACACTATTATATATATTCTATATAATAGTATATTGTATGTCTTTTATGTAGTGTATATAAGCAATATGTAGTGTTATATTGCAATATAAATGGTTGCATATAATATATATGCAATATTTAATGTTCTATTGCAATATATACATATGATATTTTCAATATAACATATATAAGTATATATATTTACGGTAGACTATAATAAAATAGCCCATGTTTACACAAAGTGTTCTGTCTCACCATGATGACTGATCAGTCAAACCCAGATTTAGTTAACAAATGGATCAAAAGCTTCAGGTGATGCTGAATGCTCTTGGAGCAAGTCAAGAAGCATTGGTTGGACACTTGGTAAACATTTGAACCACAGAAACTGAATGGGTTGGTTAAATTATTTTTCCTTCAGGCCTGGTTTTGCTGCTAACTGCAAGATGAAAATAACATCCAGCAATAGCAATAGGCAGGAATCCTGTTCAGTACCATTCAAATAATACCCCTAAGGAAGAGATAATAAAGAGTGATCATCTTTTATATGTTATTACTACATTGTCCTAAGCAAGTAAGTATCGCTTGGATAAACAGAACTTCTGTATCATTCCCTAAAAATCACTGCATTTATAGACCTTTTAAAGAAAAAAAAAAAAAAAATACTGCTGATCTTTGGCAGGAATTGTCCTCTCCATTATGGGTCTCATCTCTTTTCATTTCTTTGATTATGAGTTGCTGACATAAGAAATAAACAAGAAACCAAGGTTATGAAATAAATTACTCACTAATATTTTGAAAAATGGTAGATAAAGTAGCAAAATAAAAAGCCTCTGGCTATCTTTTTAGATTTTTTTCAATTGTTTAATTAATTGTGAACACTTTAACTGAATAAACAAAGCTATTCTAAAGGCTTTTACATTTAAATTTTTTGTTTCAATAGATCTTCTCTGAAGCAGATTGTCTTTTTTGAAAGTCTTCAGGAGAAAAACTCATTAATGCTCTTTGTGACACTGGGTCAGCCAAGCACCTTTTGAGTCGAAAGATTATGTTGAAGTCTGATGCCTTAAAGGTAAAGTACATGCTTAAATGGTTTACAAAATTAATATGTATTTATGCCCTTCCTTAAGGGTGACTATGTGTATAAACACTGCAGAACTGGTAATTTTATGTTTGCTGTCTCAGAATGCAAGACTCTTACGTAACTCCCATTGGCTTCAGGTGGAGTTTTATTCTTTTCAAGGAAAATGGGAAAATAGTTTGGTGTTTGTTTGCCAAGTTCAATGCTGCCACTTCCCTCATCACCTGGCAATCAATCTGTGCTGGAATGGTGCTCGTGATGAGGGGAAGAGGTGGAGTAGAAGGGGAGAAAGGAGTAAAACCCGTTAGCTCCCTTGTTAAATCCATGCCTGGGATTTTATAAAAGTACTCAAAGAAATTGTAATGCAATAGCATCCGATCCTCACTGCTATTTATTTGTTCAACAGTCAGTGATAAGTCCAGATGATGTCATGCTTCTAGCATGTACATTGTTACTTAACTGAGTTGCTAATTAGTACCATTCTGAAAGAGCTTTGGTTGGCTGTCAAGCTACTCAAAGATGGTTTCTGCAGCTTAAGGAATGTTGTTTCTGCTTCAGCTCCCTCTGTCTTTACTGTGTGCACCAAGCCCTCGCTAAGAAAATCTCTTTTCTTTTTTGGAGTTGAGTTGTTGAGGTGTTTTTTTCTCCTCAATCACCTCAGGGTTCTTAATTGCCATGTAGACAGCACATTACAAATGCTGCTCCTAAATAATTCTAGCAAAATGAAAATTTTAGTGTAACGTGTTAAATCATCATTAATTTATTGACACTAGAAAATCTTTCTGGCAGCACTTTTCTGGGACAGGACCTGGACAGTAAGAAAAAGTTTTAAATTGAATGGAAAAGCTATTTGAAAACGACCCTCTCAAAATACCCATGAGAAAGCGTGATGAACACATCGTATGCTCTAAAAATGTATGAGAGCAACAGAAGTTAAACACTTACCTAAGAACTAGTCATACAAGAAGCTAGTCCTTAGCAGCATTTTGCAGTAGTGCTACTTAATTTCTTAGTGGTGTTTCCTGATATGTAATGAATATTAATTAATATTTAGAGGAAATGAACTGGAAATAGAATATAAGACACGTATTAATAGAATCTTTTATTTTCTTCCAAAGACAGTGATTATTCTCTGAAGTGCTAAAAACCAAACTGTGATATCCAGCCTTAGACAATTTGTGTCTTTCACTCACAGAATTTACCTTTTTATTTATTTACAAATCAGAGACAAGTTTATTTATATACTGTCTGCTTTAGGTAGAGGCTTTATAAACTTCAGTCAACTTTTTTTGTTTGTTTGTTTAATTATTTAAATAAACAGAAAACAATCAAGAATAGACAGTGAATTACACACATACTTCTCATTGCTGAAGTCACTGACCAGAGTTTAACAGGAAATAAACCCTTATTAAAATGCATTCACAGAGTTAGAGCCGTCTCTGGCTGGGACTCTCTGCTCTCATAGGTACGGAAACACATCAGGATTGCGCTCCCGTGCCAACGCCTGGCACTACATCACAGGTTACAAAACAAAGCTTCCACCAAACAGACAATTTTTTTTTTTTTTTTTTTTTTTGCACATCTCAGATTCAGACAGCCATGCACCTAACTCAGTCATTGAATTAATAATGCGAGGCGATCAATTTGTAACATGGGTATTTCGTTCTGGATGTCTATTGAATTAGTCTCAGTCTTAATTGTTTACAAACAGTAAGACTAAAAGACTAAAGCAATTCCATGGAAAAAGAACGCTAGTGTCCCTTGGTAGATTTCTTGTTTAGAGAAATTACTATCCAGTGGGGTTTTTTGTTATTATTTTTAATCCTAGACTGTCTTCAGAGGGCCCTAGATGCATTAGTAATAGGTCCAGTCTTAAGTGGCAGAATATTTGAAATAAAGTCCGTATGTCATTGCATTATGTTTTAAACAGATTGCTGTCAGAATGATTTGTTAAATGCAAATTCAACAGGGAATGTGTAGAATTACGTCTTGGTGAAATCTCCAGTTATGTTCTCTATTTTATATATAGTGATGATTCTCAGTGAAAGAAAGCATAAGGAAGGCTTAGAGGAAATTTCCTTGTGTTCAAGCTAGAAGACACTGAACTGTGATATCAATATACTGTATTTCTGATATTAAAAAATAAAAATAAACAATCCTCAAGTATATAAAGCTAGAAACATACCGTTTTATGTTTGTTTAGGCAAATTCAGGAAGCCTAAAGCACTAAAAATCTCCAGGAGGGTTTTCCTATGGAAGCTGAGAATAGTATAGAATGTTCTTTAGGGACTTTAATGATTTTCATTATACATGGCTAAATTTTTATTCAAAAATCCTCTAGTAGATGACTGGTCCTTCATCTGGACAGCAATATAGATATGCAGATGCATTACAAGGATCCTGCCCAAAGAGAAGAGAGAATATCTTAAAAGTGGATATCAAGTAGAAGGAGCCACTCTTTTTCCAGTGGTGCCCTGGGATAGGACGAGTGGCAATGGGCACAAACTGGAACACAGGAAGTTCCACCTCAACAGGAGGAAAAGCTTCTTTGCTGTGATGGTGACGGAACCCGGAACAGGCTGCTGAGAGAGGTGGTGGAGTCTCCTTCTCTAGAGACTTTCCAACCCCACCTGGATCTATTCCTGTGTGGCCTGCCCTGGGTGATCCTGCTCTGCAGTGGGGGTTGGACTTCATGATCTCCAGAGGTCCCTTCCAACTCCTACCATTCTATGATTCTATAAATGCCACAAAACAGTGAATGATTAGACTCCTTGGGAACAGGGCAGTAGGTGTGCACTTAGGGTAAATTTAAATGGCTTTGTGGCTCTATTAAACATATTGATGAGTTCTGTATTGACTGTCATGGGACCTGGCATGTATGTAGAAATCAACATATAGACATCTAAGTTTGAGTCAGCAGTCTTCTAATCTAAAAAGGCAAGATTTTACTATTGATTTTTCCCAGAACAGGAATAGAATAGCTAATGGAAGGCATGTAGTTGTGTAGAGATAACAGCACATAGCTTGCATAAGACCTTGTGTACAATTGGCAGCACACAGTAAGATTATTGTTCATAACAGAGACTGATTATTAAATTGTGTCATAAATTAGAGGAGATCTTGAATGGAAAACCACAGACAATGGGCTAGACTGAAGCCACTGTATCAACTCAGTTCAGAAGGGGATCTTCCAGAAGACTGAAGAGGACAAACAGCAGCTTCAAATGGCACACCCATTTATTCTTCCTGCACATAGAGATGTGAGAAGCAGAGGCAGTTTTCAGTTGTTTTAAGCTGGCAAATCCCCAAACCTGATCAACAGACAGTAAAACCCTCCTGAAAACAGTAAAAATTCTAATTATTTTAAATATCATCCAGATTAACTCTCCTTCTATCAGCGAAGACCTTATTGAATAAAAGGGTCAAAGAACAATTTTTAAATGCTCCATTGTATGACAACGCTGCTTGATTCACTGATGAAGCCCTTTTCCATTTTACCGGCTTTTGATTCTGTCGTTGCTTGTGAAAAGGCTTCCATCAGGATGTGCAAACTAACATATGTTGCATGCTTGGCAGTTGTCTCTGAAAGTTCACTAAACATAGTAATCACTAAGTATACTTCTTATTTGCTAGACTGCAAGGAAATGTAATAATGAGAAATGGTTCTTAATGGTGTGTTTCATGGGTGATGGCCAACCCTACTCCAACAAAATTAATGTATGTGACAATATTATTGACTCTTCTTTCCAGAAGAACATGTTAAATGCTTAGTGTACGTCCCCATTATCTGTAGAGGGCTATGGATCTGACAGGAATTTCAACGATTTTTTTAGTAGCTGGCTCGTTAGGAAGTGCAGAACACAACTGAATGCCTGCTTAATGGATACCCTCCAACCTTCGATCTATATATGGTATGTTACAGATAAAGTACCAAAGAGAGGGAAAAGAAAAACTACTGGTTAAGTGATTAATTTGTCTCTCATTTACTTCAGTGTCATTCAATAGCTCCTTTTATGGAAGTTTCACCAGAATGAAATGGAGTTGTTTTATTTTGTTTTAAAGACTAGAACATAAAAGATAAAATAATTTTTTGGAGTAACTTTACCAAGAAGCAAAACTTTACAGTGACTCAATGAACATTTGAAAAAATAAAGCATGAGCCTTTAAAAAATTAATAGAAAACAAGACGGGTGTATATTTTGCCCCCTGAGTGCTCTTGAAGCAGTGCTAACGATGAGAGGTTTAGGCTTTGCCAGGCCATACATAACCATGGGATGTAATCTATATTCCACCTAATAATAGCAGAGAATAAATCCACTCAGCTAAGTTAAAGAACTTCTTGTTCAGTCCCCATAAATATTCACTAGACGCAGAAAAAAAAGCCAGAACGGTCCCATGGGATTTGGGAGACTTTTGGGGCCAGGCAAAATATCATCTCAAACTGACTCAACATGAGTGCCCTGTGTCTTTAAAAACAAGTATCTATTAGTTTGTGTGGGACTGCTCTAAATAGCTGGCTTGATCCATTATTGTCCATTATTTTCACTGTGTTTAGCTTAAGTTCTGGCTTTACGTTCAGCCCATATAAATAGGCTGTATGCTGGGGGCTCTGCAGGGGTTGAGCTCCTCTCTCACAGGCAAAGAAAATTAATGACAGTAAAATTGCTTTGTGGCGCAGGCTTGAGTTTCTGTCCCATCCGTGTTGCAAATCCAATTCTCTCCTGCTTTGTTTCCTGAAATCTTCAGGCTGGAAGAGCTATGATCCATTGTATAACCAGGTACTTAAGAAACATTTATTTCAATAGTAGTAATTTTTTTTAAATACCAGCAATTTAAAGAGAGTCTTGTTTGCTTCCTGCTTTACCATTTTGTGTTGCTGACCAGGAAATGGTCCTGGGAATGGGAAATCACACATGCTCTGTTGTATAAATTTAAGGAGATGACAGGCTATGAATCCAAATTAGATATCCTTTTGAGAAGCTTTGCCAATGTCTATTTTCTGTTTGTTTTTCAAGAAGGTAGACTATACCATCATCTTGTGTCAATTAGCAAATTTCCCTTGAAGCCAAGATATCTGTTCTGGTTGACACCAGCTGAAAATCTGGCTTGAGCTTTAAAAAACACCAAAATGTTGGTGTTACTTTTGTTGAGTAATATTGTTTACCAAAGTGGAAAAATGAAGCAAAAGCTTCAGGGATAGAAAAGTTTCAGCAATGCATCTCAAGGCAGCTGGGACAATGGGCCATTACAGGGAGTTGCTTCTTTCAAATGACAGTAAATTTAGCAGATTTTGTTTTACTAAAGCCGTGTCCTTTAAACCAATAAACCCTGCTTGTTATGCCAGGGCATAAATGCCCTGGTAGAAAGAGGTCAAGGGAGCTGTCAGCTGTGTCAAGCACAGAGATTGTATGAAAGCGAAAGAAGCTGCAACTTAATTCCCAAAAGACTGAGATATACCAAGTTTGAGACCAGCCCACAGAAAAGAAGGAAAGGAATGCCAAGCTCAAGGTTTACCTTGGGCAAAGAGGCCTCTTGCTATGAGATCATTCCCATGTCTGCTCCATTGCTTTGGGTAAAGTAAATTCTACATTGCATGGAAGAAGCTCTTCGTGTGTCTTTGTATGCTAATGTTATTCATGGGAGGTACCAAGATTAGTTGGCTTGCTGTGTGAAAAATCTGCCATCCAGAGTGATATATCCAACTGGATCACAGTATAGCGCCCCCAAAAGACATATGAGAATAATACTGTTGAGAAAATGTGTGCAATGGAGGGAAAGGAGCAAGATCTGGAAAGCTTAAGCCTACTCACGGAATGATAAACAGTCCTATACAGACTGAAGTAAAATGAGAGCCAGTCATACTTATGTGCTAGAGCAGCAAATGCTCTGCCTCCAAGAAAAGTATTTTGAATAATCTGTATACCTCTTTGTTAGTATTTTTTTCTTCTGAGATAATCTCCCATTGTTTTGAATGTTCTACAATTCAGGCTGCTTCCTCAAACATTTCTAACCCCGAATGCTTCACTTCCTCTGTTCCACACAGAGACGCTCCAGTGAAATCAGATAAAGAACATTTTCCTATATCAGTTTATTCATCACTCTCAGATCTCTCTGTTTTGTTTATGGAGCTAATGTTGAAAAGATTTGCTTCTTGCAGAGTATTATCTCAAGCAAGGCTTCCCACTTTTACAATAAATCTTTTGTGTTGAGCCTTCATTTGATGTAAATAAGCATGAATAGACTAACATAATTTTTAGGTCTAAAGAAGTCTGCCAGTAATTACAAGACTGAATGACACACATCTGAAATAGCAAAGCTGGTTATCACTTGCATCAGACTGTCCTATTTTGTAAAGGACATGTTCTCAGGTAGGTTTTCTAGGTTCCTGGCAGTGGAAATTTCAGACATTGTTTAGAGCTAGATGAAGGTCACAGGAATCTACCCAGCTTGAAGAGTCATATGATGAGACTGAAAGGGTTTCTTTATGGAAAATAATATGAAAACATGACTGCAGTGTAACATCGTGTAGTGTTTGTCAGTGTCTGTAGACTGCCCCCACCTAAAGAATGAGAAACATCAACTAATTCCTACTAATCCCTGCTTTAAACTGCCTGATCCTACAGCCACTGTTTGAGCAGATTATTTGCAGAGTACTAGGAAGAACTAGAGGCAAGGCACACAGAGGATACTTTCTGTCAATATATCAACACTATCTCCCTTGAAATCTCCATAGAGAATCATAGAATGGCTTGAGTTAGAAGGAACCTTAAAGATCATCTCGTTCCAACTGCCCTGCTATGGGCAGGGACAGCTCCCACTAGACCATGTCATTCAGAGCCTCATCCAGCTTGGTTTTAAACGCTTCCAGGGATGAGGTGCCCACAGCTTCTTTGGGCAATCCGTTCTAGTGTCTCCTGTGAGAGTGGCTGAGCACTGGCAGAAGGTGCCCATCTCTACCCTTGGAGATACTAAAAAGCTTCCTGGACACAGTCCTGAGCAACCTGCTTTAGGTGGCCCTGCTTAACCAGAAGGGGTAGACTACATGACCTCCAGAGTCCCTTCCAACCTCAGCCATTCTGTGATTCTGTAATCACCCTACACTTGGGAAAATGGATTAGCTACCTTTCTGTAAAGGTCTTTTCTTATTAAAGCACCTGGTACCAACAGAAGATACTCAGAACAGGCAATGCTGCTCTTTCTTCCACTAAAAACATCTGAAATACTGACATAGCCAAAATTTTATGATGATGCCATCATTTGGTGAACAACTTGCTTCTTTCAGAAACAGTTTTCTAATTAGGAAAAGCAAAACTATTCTTACTCCCGCTCTCAAGGAGCATCACAGATATTGGTGGGATTATTCTGTTAAAGCTTTTCACCAGTCTAATTGAAAAGATAATCCACTCTTTCATTTAACAAATTTTCAGCGTGATATCGAACAATAAACAACTTGACTGCTTCAGAATACATTTTGCTGAATTTCCTAGTGCACAAAAACCGTCTGTTGTCAGTGTTGTTACTGTGTTGAAGATGCTGCTGTTACCAGGCCTCCTTGTACATGCTCATGGTACAACAGGACTCCTTCTCACCCTCCCTTCCTCTCTCTCCCTCCCTTCCTCTCTCTCCCTCCTTCCCTGTGATTTCCCATAAACAATCGCAGTGGCAGAGCCCTGCAAGGAGTCTGCCATCCCGCTAGTCCCGCTGTGCAGCACAGTATCACCACAGACATCCTCTCAAGACTTTCACTTTTCTTTGTAGCTCCCACCTTTGACTAGGAAGGAAAAGAGACATTTTGGGCTCTTGCTGAGACTCAAAGCAGCTGGGTGAGGGGAAGGAGAGGCACTTCTGTCACTAGACATGAATTACGAGAGTGAGAATTAAGTAGCAACTTCAACTGTGCAGATGCTTTTAGTAACACCAGGGTCAAAACCAAAAGTTGTACTGAAAAGTTGTACTGAAGTCTTTCAGCTTACACATACCATGTAGTCAGGAGGTTGAAAGAAGCAATTTCCTTTACATTAGCTTTTTGGGAACACAAACTGCAGTCCTCATGAGAAGATTATGCACTGTGAGTATAACCCTCCCCATGAAAATTGTCTTTCTTGCACTGTGAGGATAACCCTCTTTTTTTAACGTTTTCCTAATGCATACTCTCTGGGTTTTCACTCCTTGCTGTCTAGGAATACATATGTCTGGAGAGTATTGCTGATCAACGAACAAGCAGAGATATGCTGTGAACTACAAACTGAAAGGAACAAGCAAATGGAACAGCTTTGAGATGAACAAGCTACAGGAATTTAAGTTCATTTTTAAGTTCTTGGTAAGCCATTCAAAATAAAATTATAGGTTGACATCTTTCTGTCTACAAATTTAAAGAATTAAATACCTAGCTCTAGAAATTAAGAGAAACTTGATGATTGTTCGGTCTGTAAGAAAAAACAAGGAAAACTGTTTACAGAGAGTTTGGGTGCTTGTGAATGAACCTTAAAACCTGCATCAGGTTTTCATGCATCAGTAGACCTCAGAAAGCTCTTATCCACCTACCAGTCAAGCTACAGACAAATTCTTCTTCTCAGCCCCTCTGACCGCTGTATTTGGCTATTTTTATACCTCAAAGTAAAAAAAAAACAAAAAAAAAAACAAAACCTTTGAATTGTTATTTGAAGGTTATTTGATTTAGGATAGTAACCAGTTTTGAAGTACTGAGATCAATCTTTAAGATTTTTTCTTTGCATTGTAACATCATCTATAGGTTGTACTCATGGATCATGTGATGCAGGCACCTAAGTTTGTCTCCTAATACATCAAAGTGCCCTGCTTTCCTGTAAGAGGCATTTCTTACATTCTCTGAGACCTCAGCTATTCTGGTCTTCAGCTGCCAACTAGTCTCACCTTTCTCGTTAGAGCCTGATTCTTTGACAGATTGCAGATAGTGGGTTCCTCAGTACAGTGCAAGAGACACTGAGCCCTTTGCCTGTATTTTTTGACTAGTGCTAAATAAGAAACCGGATTGGAAACTCAGCCTCCTGGAGAGACACAGATGATTGCAATTTTAATAAGAGTGGTTTCTGAGTTGTTGTATATGTGCCCTTCTGATGTGAGATATCTAAGAGCTGAGAGACCATGGTAGAGAGGGAGATTTTCCTTAAGTGTATTTTAGGTGTTTGGATTGGACTGTACTTCTCCATGGATTGTAGTGAAAACCACAAATTGAACTGAAGCACTAGCGGAAAATAAGTCCTAAATCAAAGAATGATCTTTTTATTTTGTAGTAGATGCAACAATAGCACATCTCATTCAAGGTGTGACCTCATTTCTAGGACAAATTACAAAATGGTTGTCTTGTAACTTTTGGAAAACTCCTTTAAAATTATGTGGGCTTTGAAGCTGCTGGAGGAGAAGCTTCTAAATGTAATTTGTTTTAACACTAATGCCAAGTGAAAAAAATGTATCTGGATCTGCATGATCAGCACTTTGTTGAACATGTTTGCTATAACATGATTAAACCCTCAATCAGTGGAAGAAGGGCAAGTCTCTATCAGCAAGCCACCAAACCCATCTCTCCAGTTATTCCTTTTATTTAAAAATGCAAGCTGATCTAATTTACCCTGTAATTCTTACTGGATAAGAGAGAGAGGCTCAGAGCATTTCACAAAACTGTTCCTTGGCTCAGTTATAGCTGTGCTGGAGAAGGACTATCACCTCCGGTGCAGCAAACACTAAATCAATTCATACAATCTGCTTCTTTGTGTACTGAACTGGGCTAAATCCAAAATGTGAGACTAAATCCTTTTGCACAAAATGATGGCTTTGTTTCTGTGCTCAGTGCAGCCTTCGGCCCCAAAGGTCTTGGAGTTGTTCTGACACAATAAAATAAATGCTTATTCAGAAGACATGATTTTTCTGTAGGGGAAAAAACCCACCCAACACCACCACCAAGAAACAGATGGATTTCAACAGATAAATAAGGAATGAAGATCAAATTGACTACAGGGAGATTTATTTAGCAAATGTTTCCAATTTGTCTTTGGGATTTACAGTAGCAGAAATAGATGAGAAGTCAAAGCCCAGAGCTTGCTATTTACGTTGCATATAAACAAGCCTAAGTTAATGATTAAGCAACTGAAGGGCTTGGTTTCCAAAAATGAGTACAGATCCCAAGTTCGCTAAACCTGAAGCATCCTCATAGAGCCATCGAAATGGCAAGAGACTGTTAAAAGAATTTTCCCTTTGGGTCTGACTGCTTTCTTTCATACTAACTCTCATTTAGCTCTGCAATTAGCTACTCCAGCTGGAAGGGATGCAGCACAGTACAGAAATGCCTCAATTGCTACTTACTGAAAAGCTCACCAGGCCAGTGAGCTACGCTTGACAAATACTTGACTCCTCTCCAAATAAGTTCTATGCTTTTCTTTGGAAAAGATTCCACACAGAGCAAGTTGTAATGGGAAATACCACAGGATCATGGGAAAAGGTTCATATGTACACTTTCCTGCTTCATATCTGCTTTTAAAGGTCTAGTGTATTTAGTGGGTTTATATGTCTTGTTTTTGTTTTTTTGTTTTTTTGTTTTTTGTTTTTTGGCAGAAGATTATTATGTATCAGTTGTAATAATTCTTGTTGGCTGTTTAAAGGTCTTCCCTAGAAGGCAAGATAAATATTATAATAGCATGATTTAAGTTTAAATTTCTTATGGATTATCCTTTTTATTTTTTTGTTTCAAGTTGAGAACTTAATTTTCTAACTGTTCAGTTAACCAAACAATTATTTGACTTTCTTCCATATTTTATCATTGGACTGCAGCTCATTTTCCGATACTGCTAGTTACTCATTTGGGCTTTCTGTGGATTTGTTGTAACCATCTGGCACACACTTGTTTCTAGTACAGACAAAAATACCAGTGTGGAGCTTCCACTCTACAACTTCTTGGAAATGTCTACTCCTCGACTCATTACTTACAGTAAATGCAGAAGATAGTTTCTCAAAACCCCAATGCTAGCTGGAATACTTATATTCTAAAAGGACAGAATCATTGTACGCGGAAAAGCAACAGGAATCCAAAATTTGTGCAACAGAAGATGTGAGGAAAAAGAGTTACTCACCACCCTTTCTTCTTGCCGCTATGTTGGTTGGTAGAGCTGCTCAGAGTAACCATGAACACGTGTTGGATGTAGCTCCCACTTCTCCTACCAAGAACTACCTTTGTTGTTATGGTGTCAATGGTCGACCCCCAGGAACTCCCAGAAAGTGTAGGTTTGACTTTACAGATGAGAGAGAGGAGAGGAAGACCTGGGAGTCCTGGTGGACAAGAGGATGACCATAAGCCAACAATGTGCCCTCGTGGCCAAGAAGGCCAATGGCCTCCTGGGATGCATTAAGAAAGTGTGGCCAGCAGCTCGAGGGAGGTTCTCCTCTCCCTCTACTCTGCACTGGTGAGGCCCCACCTGGAGTACTGGATCCAGTTCTGGGCACCCCAGTTCAAGGACAGGGAACTACTGGAGAGAGTCCAGCACAGAGCCACTAAGCTTATTAAGGGAGTGGAGCATCTCCCTTATGAGGAGAGGCTGGGGGAGCTGGGTCTCTTTAGCTTGGAGCAGACTGAGAGGTGACCTCATTAATGTTTATAAATATGTAAAGGGCGAGTGTCAGGAGGATGGAGCCAGGCTCTTCTCAGTAATGTCCAATGTTAGGACAAGGGGCAATGGCTGTAAGCTGGAGCATAGACGGTTTGGTGTAAACATAAGGAAACACTTTTTCATGGTGAGGGTGACAGAGCACTAGAACAGGCTGCCCAGAGGTTGTGGAGTCTCCTTCTCTGGAGACATTCAAAACCTGCCTGGACATGTTCCTGTGTGACCTACTCTAGGTGATCCTGCTCTGGAAGGGGGTTGGACTCAATGATCTTTTGAGGTCCCTTCCAACCCCTAACATTCTGTGATTCTGTTTCAAATGTGTGTGCTTAATTTCAGAAGTGGCCTGACTCTGTTATATGTTCGTTCTGATAACCCCAACTGTAGGTATCCCAAGCCTTTCTGTGCTCCCGTTCTGCTGCTTTTAAGGAAAGGTGGCGCAAGCCTTTCTCAAGCCTCTGAGTGACTTGGAATCGCATCACAAAATCTACCCGCACTTTGTTTTCAATTCTGAAAAATGGTTAATGCCAGTGTTGCAAAAAATCTATGTAAAGCTTATTTCAATGGCCTCCCGCCACCATCTGCAAAAGAAGAGGTTCTACATCAAAGACTCTTCATCACCTTCATCAATTAAACAGCTTTCCCCAATGGAATTCCCAAGCTGACCATTAGTCTAACGAGATCAAAAAAACCCAAAAACATGTATAATAGAAAAATCTCCTTGGTCCCAACAAATGTAGCCAGGAACATTCACACCAAAAACATTTACTACAAGAGCAAAGAATGGGACTGGATAAAAGGTAGTGGCGTTTTTATAATCGCTTCCTGACACAGAGTTGCCCGTTAATATGAGGTAGCCATCTGTTCCCAGAGACTCTGCTCAAATCTTGAAAAATGACAGGAAGATTTATCCATAAAGCTCCCAATGCAGTTATTGGAAATTTTCTGCCTAAATTGGTTTTACAGCTGTTAGAACCTCGAACTATGTTTGCAGCTTGGTCCTACACTTGCAATTTAAAAGTAAATCTTGGGTGTCTGTTATTTTTTTCTTCTTGAGGCAGGACAAACAATTAAAAAAATAAAGGCTGTCAAAGGCACTTTTACTATGTAAATTAATTTTATTCAAAAAAGATTTAAAACCCTAACAAAGCTTGCCTAACTACATGAGGTAGTACAGGTAGCAAACGGAAGGCAGAATAGAGTATTCTGAAATATGATGAATACGAATAAGTTTACAAGTCGGAAGGAAATAAATTCAACAACAGAAACAAAATATACCAAAAATAAAGTTTAACAGCTTTTCAGTCTTAAAGCACCAATATACTTTTCATAGAAAGAAACATAGTATCACCACTACATGTTCTTCATATACCATAATATGGTAGAATTAATGCACGAGGCTGTTCACCATAAATGATTTTTTTTTTAACGGTGAAGCAACAAATGAAGTTACATGTCACTGGGCTCCGTACCACTATACTTCCTGGCCTGCAGGAGTATTTGCCAGGTCATGAGGAGCAGGGTTAGCCTTTGTTACCATTTTCTCTATGGGTTTTTTGGAACATTTATCCTCATATTAATGTCTAGTATGCAGATACCATGTACAGCTCAAGGCCTTAAGCTTGCAAATTTTCCTGTATGAGTACAATCCTATGTTTTTGCTGAGACCCAATTTAGGTAAATTGAAGGAGTCGCTTGGTAAAAATCAAATACAGGTATGTGCAGAACTGATGGCTTATTCCTTAATTTCAGGTTGCTCCACTTCAAGATGAAAATTTTCTCAGATCCTTTGTTATGTCTGCCTGTCTCTTATTCATCCATCCCAAGTATCTGTGAAGGCCTGGACCATAATAAAATGGTTATTCAAACTAAAGAGCTTAGCAGCATCCAATAAACATTTTATTAACATATTTAAGAAATAATAAACACGAATGGCCCTGTATATTTAAATTATTTCTTTAGGGGAAAACATGGTAATATGATCCAGAACTTCCCTGTATTTTGTATTTTCCTTTTATTTCAAAACAGGAATTTGTACTTGTTATGATTAGTGTGAAATCGAAAATAGTCTAGCTCTTCATTTATGCATGCGTGGCTAATGCTACTGTAAATCATCAAAAAGATATATTTTTTTTAATTTTACTTTAAGGCATGATTTGTTATATTGAATATCGGGATGGCTTCTTTTATGTACATTGGAAATAAAAACTCAGGCCTACCTATGGTATAATTTTAAGGTTACTGTTAGTGGCATATATAAAGCACCATACAATAATATATTCAGGTGAAGAAAACAAATAACATTTATGAGCTTTGAATTAACTGTATAGGAGTAACTGCTAAGAAAATATAGCAATATTTAACACAGGATTCAAAATACTGTTATATATCATTACAGATTTTTCAAATTAATTTTTCTCCCATGTTTAATTTACAGATTTTTTTCATTAAGATGTATATGTAATTGAAACTTTTTGGTGGAAAGCAGTATACATCTTCTGTACAATAATGTTACAGCTTTATACAGATTTTAGGAATGATAAGAAATGGCCTTTATTATTCTCTTCCAAGTGCTCTGGTTTTGCTTGACCATTTTACATTTTCCTTGCTAGACTCAAACAACAGCAAATACTCTGAATGCCTTGCTTCCTGGAGGATTCTGTAAACTGAAACACAAAAACATTCCTGATGTTATTTTTAAGGCTGCAAACCTCCAATGACAACGTTTCTGAAATACAATTCTAGGATCCTGCAACTCTTCCTGTGACTACTCATTTCAGTTAAGAATTTTTTTTTAAAAGATGTTACAAATACAAATTACACAAATTTCAGATTAATGATACTTCCAAGAAGCTTATTAGGAACAAACCACAACATAAAAATATTCAAACGTCCCTTTGTGATTCTGGTTTAAAGAATAAAGCTCTATTGAATAAAATAATACAAAAAGTTCAAGAAAAAGAGGAAGCACACATCTTGTGCTCAATATTCTAATAAATATATTCAGAGAGAGCTTGCAGACCTAGGAGATTGATTGTTTGTTAGTTGCTTATATGTTGAAAAAGAGATTTCTAAGGTGAATTAGTATTTTACTAAAATACTGCTTCACAGAAAACTGGCATGGGACTGTTTTCCAAATGGCTGACCTTCCAAACATAACCAGGACAGAAATTATAAATAATAATTAAATTTGTAACACTTTTTCTGGTAACAATCACACTTAGCTTTACAGGACTAAAAGATTGGTACAATATTTTTTTTTTAAAGGTAATTTCTCCTTCTCCCTTTAGAACCTGGAACACTCTTTCAGAGGGTTAATTTAATCTGCAACACGCAGCCATGCGTAATTGTCATAGAATGCACGAATACCCTGAATATAACCAAATGACCTACCACAGCAACTCCATGTCTTTCAGAAAACACTGCTAAAAACAGTGAAGTTTTAATGTTTGTGAATATTATTTATGACCCAGGCTCACTGGTTCAATATCATGTAAATCAATAACAAACATTTCATCGTGAACCAACAAACCTGCATCAGCGCCTAGTACCCGCCTGTTGCAGACCCTCTAACTTGGACAGAAAAAAATCACTAATGTTTTAAATAAAAATCACTATTTTAAATCACTAATTTTAAAGATATCACTGATCTTAAATAAAATATATAAATAACTAATATAATCAATATATTTTTATATAAATCACTAATTTTAAATAAAATCCCAAAGAAAGCAAAGGCAATATTCTTATCAAATATTGTGTTAGTTGCCACAGAACCAGCAAAGCAAACAAGAGGGTTATTTTATTTTATAAGCAGCTTTTTAAAGTAATGATTTATGAGCTTAGAGGAGACAGGCAGCTCTGGTACCATAGCTTCTCCAAAGTTACCACAGTTGTTACACAAGCTTCGTAAATGACCCATGTTGGCCTATTTGTTTGGTTTCCCCAGGTATAAATAGATGCACTGCAAGACTTTGTACATCTTATTGAGGTGAAAGGGTAAAGTGCAATCTTTGAAGTTGGGCTCTGTACCTTTCTGAATAGATCCCATTTTGAAAGGAAGCAACGTACACCTTTCTTTTGTCTACTGGCATAACATCAACGTAACCACCCTGGTTGCGGACTACACCAGCGTGAACTGCTGCCCGGCAGATACTCGATATCTATGAAAGAAGGAGGAGAAGGTTAGTTTTCATTCATCCTTTTATTTCAGAAGTTTAGATGAAATTTTAGATGTTTAGATGAAAGCTAATACAGGCATTTAAACCAGGTTCTAAGGAATAAATTTATTACATGACTTATTTTATTAAAGTATTTTAATTTGTTTCATGGGAATTAGGCCAGGAATTAGACACTGTCTCTTCAAAGATCTCCTTGCAGCATGATCCCAAAATAATTCATTTCAGGCTACTTCAGTTGGGAGATCAGGAACATGTTTGAATTCTTGAGCCCTTCATTTTGAAAGCTCTCTCAGCATTCACTTCAACAGCAGTGAGGTAGTAAAACTCAAACTGTAGTAAATTACTATAGATAAGGAGATTCAGTTTAATCTCTAGCCAGAGCCAAACAGGAGAACTACAGAACAGTTCTGTACAGAGCTACAGAAACAGACATATGTTTCTAGGAGGATGTCCTACGCCAAAGGTGAGGGATAGACTGTAATAATTACAAAACCTCAAGCAGCAGTGAAATGATCCATATTCCAAGGGTACATCACAATTTCTTGACCACTACAAATTGACGGGGCTTGACAATATCCACCCAAGGCTGTTAAAAGTGACTGGCATCATTGTGAGGTTGATCTCCATAATCTCTGAGACGACACGGAGATTGGAGGATGTCCCAGAAGACTGGAAGAAGATTAATGCTGTCCCCATCTACAGGAAGGGCTTAACCCAATCGAGTTAGGGACAGTCATTGCAACGTCAAAAGAATGGGAGGAAAAAAAAGAGTAAAAATTCTGTGAGGCACTACTTAATAAATCAGAGAAAAAAACCTCACCGACAGGGAGGAAAATAAGTCACTGTAAAATATGAAATTATTTTAACAATTAATGTCTCGCTTAGACCAAAGCCAGAAAATGAAAGGTTTAACTAGATCTCATGAATACTACAAAACCAGTTTTGTCAACATATCTGTTTGTGTTAGTGACATCTATTCATGTTATTCGCTTTTTTCTTTCTTAATATCTCTGCAAAATCTGCTTCATTTACTGAAGCAAGTGATCTAAGCAGTAGTGCAAATAAATAGCCATGTGCATCTGTACATACATCCACATCCACATAGGTGAGTTTTTGAAATGAAAGAATTTGCAGGAATGTCACAAAAAAAAAACCCATCTGTTTTGCGGAATCAACCAAGTAGATCATGGGCTTCAATTTCAAACACATTTGCTATGACAAGTGGGAAAATGAATTCTTCCTGTGAACAAATCTGCGTGCGGATATGTGAAAAACTGCAAAAGTGGACACACTTTTTAAATAGATTATTCCCTACAAATGCTTCACCTGAGACTAGTTCAGTAATATAATGCACAAAATAATCATATTATTGAGTGAAAATTTCAATAAAGAGTTTCAACATAATTTAAATGTTAGCTATAAAAGGAACATTGTAGAAAATCGCATAATGGTGATGCCATCAATGGGAACATCCGTACAAATATTGACAGGACACATCTGTCTACATCTGATCTAGATTCCCTTACACCCTTTTGTAGGAAATGGAGAGGAAGAGACATCTCCATTAGCCAATTCATCTCATACTGAGGCAGACACTCTGTAAAGGTCAAATATTTATCTCCTTTACCTCTATTTATACTACGAACTACTGTAAACATAACCTAGAATAGCACTAGAATAACTTAGAATAGAAGACTCCCATCTCTGGTTTCTTATCTGTATTTATGTCCATTTTTTTTTCTGAAAGCAGTATGGCTGCACACATTTCTATACAATGGAGATGAATAATGAGATAGTACATCTAAAATAATTTTAAAGCATAATTCTGTAATAATAACTAAAGTCATCTGGGACTTCTCCAACCAAATCAAATACATATTCTTGTATTGATGTTCTTCTGTGTCATAGGTCTTCGTTCTCCATCAACTTTTCTAACTCACTGGGAAACACTGGCTGCAGCAGAATGGACTTGCAGCGAATCTCTTTTCACTGCCTCCCTTATATATACTAAGGACCCAGTTCCACATGCAAAAATCTTCCTGAACTGGAAGTACTTCTCACATCCAAAACACTACTTATCAACAAGAGTGTTGTCAGGACAAGTTACTCAGGTAATCTAATGCTAGTTTCAAAATAACACTGAATTAAGACTTGCATATGATTTTCAGACATTTCAAAATGCTGGGAAGTAGTGAAAAACCATCATCTGACCGAGGTGGTTGCCATACTATTCCTCATGACAGCTAAAAAAACGGTCAAATCACACAGGTTACTGGCAAAACTGTGAATTGCTTTCTCTGCCAGTACCTTCTGTCTTCTCCATAGAGAGGTGACAAAGGAGAGGCATAAAAAAAGAACTCTCTTTTAATTCGTTCTACCCACTTCAGAACTAAACTTGATGTAGAAAAGACAGGGAACAAAAAGTTGCTGAGGAAACAGAACAACAGAAAAAAAGCGCCAATATTAGTCTGTTAAAATAGTATGACAATGTGAGACACTTTACACAAATATATCAAAATCCAGCTGCAAATATTTATCAATCTAGATAGATAAGAAATATCCAAAATAATAAGACTATGGATATTTATTTTCAGAATTTTTTGTTTGTTTGTTTAACCTGACAGAAGTTATGGTTGCATCAGGGTCTGAAGAGTAAGGACTTAAATGAGTGTACACTGCCAGTACTGAATGAATTAGTGAGAAATTTGATACAAAACTTGAAAATACAGGTTCAGAGACCACTGAGGTCTACACTGAGTTTTCAAATAACTTTCTCTTCAGCAGCTAAGTACTAACTTAAGTACTAACTTAAACTGGAGCCTCTGAAAAAGATCTTTCGAAAAGACTGTAAAAAAATCAGCCTGCAGAGGAAAACTGGATATTTATATTCCCTCTTATTATCTTTACATTATGGCTTTTCATAGCATTTTATATTTCACTATATAATGCAACAGAAATCACTATACTTACATCAGAATAAATTCGTGTTCCGATTACACGAGCGTATTGTGGATTTGCCTGCATACAGTTGTGAGGACAATACATCCTGAAATATCCAAAATAAACCACACAGAGTTAGGAAGAATGGTATCAGAGTATTCCTATATCATCTACTTAGACCAAAGACTGAAATACCAGTAAAACATTTTCACTTTTACAGCTACTATTGTCTCCTTCACCAAGGACAACTATAGACAATTAGTAATTGACAGTAAATATGGCAGTACTTTGAAACAGGGAAGTAAAAAAGCATTTTACCTTGGACAGTGTGAGGCTGGTTTTTGAAATGGGCACAGTTGTTCCACTGTTGTTTCACACGTGATAGCTTGAACTGAAGAAAATAAACCAGAAATAAAAAAATGTGTTTTATTTAGAAAAAAGAAAAAAGTAACTCAGAGTAGGACTGAGTTTGTAAGACACAGATGCTAACCTGTTACTTTAGAGACAGTGAAGGAGTTAGCAGACTGGTATTTTCTGAAAAAGAAATAACAGAAGCAGTCAGTAAATAACATATCTCAGTGATTTCTTTTAGCTAGACTATTTTTTTTATTAGAGAATCTAGACATAAACTCAAGATATTGTTCCCAATCAATTTTTACTCACTGGACCCCTTCCGCCCAGCTGTGAATCTATTGCAGTGGCACATTTACTTTGTACTCCCAGTTAAATTGTTTGAAAACCAGGAACACATGTTAAACTCTTTCAGTAAAGTAATTTGCTAAGAGAATAAGTATTCTAAGAACCAACTATGCAATCTCTTTGTTCCTCAAGACGAATTTACTTCTGGATTTTGTATCTGTGTTAAATCATCACCAGTATCACTAAAAGCTCAGTATAACATGAAACAACCTGTTTTTCTCAGAAATGATGTGGTACCCAGATGCATCCATTTGCTATTGTTACATAAAGTCAGGTATATACAGGACAGGTGCTAAACACACTCTGTAGACTGGACACTCAGTTTTGTCTCCTATGGCACAGAAACACAGAGATTGCAAGTGATGGGAAGTCAATTCCTTCTACTTTGAAGGTTTTCCACAATTTAACTACTACTTGTTGTTGCAAGAAAGCCGGCTCCTAATATGTTAGTATTGATATAATCAAGATTATATATTGTATTTAAAAGAGAGACGTTTGTCTCTATCTTCTTTTTCAGGGGAGACTAAGTTAAACCACAGTCAGATGGTTTCTTTGGATGATCCAAAGAAACAGACTGATAATGATGCGTTCCAACTGTGGAAACATTACCAGCTTTGTCCAAAATATGTAAAATGATCTACTTCAGTGCCAGTACGTACTTGTTTTCTATGATAAATAATATTCACTGACAAATGAATCAACTGAATACTCCAAATAATGAGATTATTTAACTACAAATATTAACTTACTGCTCAAGTGATTTTAGAAATTATTTCACCCTCTTTTGCATCATAATTGCATCACTCTTCAGTCCGTCATTAAAGCTTGACAAAAGTTTCGGAATGGATACAATAACTGTATATCCACATGCCTTTTTGATTACAAAAAATGTATATTTGTATTCTTTGTGACAAAAAGTAGGAACAAAATGTTATTACTGTGATATATTTTGTATGAAATGAAAAAAAAACAGGTGAAAAGCTTTCCATAAATGCTGGTTTTAAGAAAACTTACCCAATTGACTGAATGCCATTTCTGTAAGACTTGATAAAGTAATTTTTCCTTCCTTGCCTAGTGACATCAACCCAACCACCTTCATTGTCTAGGATGCCATAATGTATGGCAGCTTTACAAATACTGGATTGCTGAAAAACAGAGCAGGAAAAGCAGTTCAACGTCAGACAAAGCCACTATTTTACATTGTAATTTATTTGTGATTAAAAAAAAACAGCAACACAACAAAAAACCACACAGGTCTATTAAGTTTGTTGTGGTTTATGTAGATATTATTTCAAACAAATAAAATATCACTTTGCCCTACTCAGAGATAAACTATACTCATTTAGAGTATTCTTGTTCACAGTAGCTGCTTTCTTGCACTACTTTTCAGTTCAACAGAGTAAATTATATCATTTCAGAGAGCATTAAGCTTATACAAGTAGGCCTATCAGACTGAAACAATTTATATAAGTGCACCCACAAACTGCTGCATTTCATAGAATCACAGAATGGCTTCACTGGGAAGGGACCATAAAGATCGTCTCGTTACAATCCCCCTGCAATGGGCAGGGACACCTCCCACTAGACCAGGTTGCTCACAGCCTCCTCCAGCTTGGTCATCTTTCCACACAAATACGTAGACACAAAAATTCTACTTCTGTGTATATAAGAGGCACGGAGTGCATTCAGGCAGCACATGCAGAATTGCACATGCAAACTTAGGTCATCTGATGATATCTTAAATATTTGGTGTAGGCTTTTATTTTTGGTGAATATTGATTTCTTCAAAACCCACTCTTAATGTGACTTTAAGTAGTATTCCAACAGAAAAGACATTTCATTAAACATTCTACTAGTACAAAATCTAATTTAAAAATATTTACCATTTCATAATGTACACTTCCAATAACTTTGGCTTTGCTATCCAAACAGCCAGCAGGACATTCATACCTAAGAAAAGAAAATACAACTTGGTGTTAAATCCGGGGATTAAAAAAAAGGGAAAGTATTTCAGCTCACATACAAATATAGCCTTTTAGAATATTCTCAGAATGATAACTGTAAAATTTACCATACCTATTGCAAGTTGTTCCTTTGCACTGATCCCTTAGCCTTACTTCACATGAAACAATCTGAGCTAAAACAAGCAAAAAGCAATTTCACTGCAATGAATGTAATACTATAGAATTCAAATTTGTTGACCACTTGCAAATCAGGTAAATTCCTTACACATTTGCTGTGTGCTTATTACTTCATTTTTCTCACTGTCATCAGTTCCTGTGGAACCTGAAGGTGAATGAGTTCTTGGGCGGCTTTGCGCTGTTGCATCCTGGGCTTTGGATCGCTGCCGTTCAATCTCATTGGTTTCCTCTTCTGGTTCGTGGGGAGAATAAGGTCTTTCTGAATCCTCTGTTTCAGACAACGAGAAAAAAAAATTAATATCTCAGGAAAAAAAAACGAAATAAATCAGTGTTTGAATGTAAATCCCTTACTATGTTTCAGCAACATGGCTTTGTTCTCAAAATGGTGGATGAATACAAGCAAGCAAGAAAAACTTTCCGATGCTTCGCAAGACGAAGATCAAGATTAATACCACATCTCAAGTATGCTTCTGATAAAGAAGCTAGATTTTTTTCTAGCACAGGCAGCACAATTGAAGTATGAAAATGCTCTTAATATGCCTGGTTTACTATCTTTATGTCATCAGAAAATCAATAGAATGAAGATTTTTATTTCTATTATACATTGGAAGAAATTTACCAAGTTCATAAATCACTTGTAATTAAACAAGCTGATTTCATAAAAACACCTGAAAATGAGGCCCTTCTATCCATGTGTAATGAAAATAACTTTGAAATGCTCATCACTGAATCTACATTTCTTACTTAAGCAAGAACCATAAAGAAGGTATTTGGGCACACTCGTGCAGTTTTTATGGTCTATTTGAACTTTCAAAAGTTATTAACAAAAACTGTCAAATTGTACACAAAATAAAAAAAAAAAAAAAAGGTTAAATAGTGAAAAAACCCCACAACAATCAACCGACCGAAAACCAGCTTCAGAATACTCTGCGTTTCAATACATTCCATTCCCTCTGGTGAGGCTCGGCCTCACGTATCTTAAGTCCACGACCTCGTTCATCATAGTAAAGTAGGACCTTACTATATTTTTGGGCACGTGCCTGATACATCCTGCTCCACTATGTTAAAGTATAATGAGGAAAGAAAGCAAAACAAAGGTTACATTTCAATTTCCATTTATAGATGCACCACTGAAATAGTACATACCTCTGTAACAAAGATTTTCTCTGCAACCTCCTCCAAAACTAGGGGGACACGCAGAACAAGGTCGGCCAGGTTTATAAGGAGCATGACCCCACCAGTTACCCCTTTACACACAAAAAAAATAAAAATCCACAATTAAAAAGATTAGTCAAACATGCCTTAGTAACTAAATATACTAACATGAAACAGCATTTTGTATGTGGCATAGTGCCATAAGACTAAATTCCTCAATGACATGAGAACAGGCTCTGCCCACACCAATGGAATATCCTATAGAATTTGATCTTAATCATGGACTTCACGTTACACATTCCTTAAAGTCATAATGGCGAGATACATTTATTTTTTCGGACAATATCACACTTTCTGATGTTTTATGCTAAAACACGGGCCAGAAAACAAAAACTCCAGAAAATCACAACAGTTTTTGTGCAGTCAGAGGCTGCCTTGGAAATGATGCAGAAAAATTAAAAAACCCAGACTGATTTCCTTTCAAATTATTTCCTGGATTGCTATAAAGCATCTTTCCCCCCAAAGATATTTTTGAATGTCAGCCTACTTACTTAGGAGAATAATTGCATACAAGATAGACTGCTTTTGGCCAAATCTGCCCCCAAATGTTCATGTTGTGACACAAATTAATTGCACAACCGATTCTGCTACTTGTAGCCCAAACAACCTATGGAAAAGAAAAGAGAAAGACGTGAAAAATCAAAGCTGATGAACACAAAATCAAAACTGTCTCTAAACTTCAACGTATAAAGCTTGAATCACAAAACTCATGTTAGATTTCCCTCTGTTATAAATGGGTTGAAGGGACTTAATTACAACTGTCAAAAGGCCTTTCAGTTATAGCTTCAGAAAAGCTTCACCTTGATACAAAAAATATGCCTCTCATTTTATATACATGGCCTATGCAGGTATTGGAAGTGTGGCAAAATCTTTAAAAAACATGATTCTTGGAACAACAATGAATAGACAATCACAGGTTAGAAGAAGTTAGTTTCATGTGCCCTGGAGTTCTCAACACAACCTAAGGACCCAGAGGCGTTTAGATAGGTTAGACCAAGAGAAAGAATATTTGTCAGCAGTGAAAGGTGACATAAATGATAAAACTGTTCACAAAAGACTCATATACCGAGAAGACTTCAAGTCATGGATGAATATGCTTTAATGTCATTGCAATCTAAGGTGGCTACACTCCTTTATTCATCTGTTGAAACAATTTTCATTGCAGATCTCAAAACAGTCTGAATAAGAGAGGCTAGAACTTTCAAATTAGACAAATATGACAGGTGCTAATCTTGTATTAATTCATTATAAGCCAACTGTGCAGTTCCAGCAGGATTCAGAAGTTGAGAAAGACAGGTACAGTGAATAATTAGTACTACAAAGAACTATATATATATATACTGTAGATCTTGTATGTAATGGATAAGTGCAGCTATAGGTATTTTTACAGAAATGGTAAATAAAAACAAGGAGGTATATCTGTCTTAAAATTAGATACGATTGTAAATTGTCCTAGTGAACAGAAAAAAAATGTTCAAAAATTAATCACTTTGAGCTTTTTTATATTATATTGAAAATTATATGCGGATTTTAGTATACTCCGAGGATCACAAATTTCCCATTCACTGAAAACATGACTGGTTCCCCTCTGGAAAAATTCAGGCTATACACACAGATTCAGAAGTGCTAAATAAATTAGTCCCTTGCTGAAGTTAAAGCAACATGTCAAAAACTTTTTATCCGAGGAATTCACCTAAGACACCCCCCCCATTTTTTTTTTAATGTGCTGTTTCTTCACCCTACTCTATGTTACTGATACCCAATGCTTGAAACTATGAGGTCGAGTAACAAGCTGCTTTTGTGCTTTAGTGCTACGGTATGTATTGCAAGATTAGTATGTTCTGTGTGTCATACAGCAACCTAACTGGAGATCTTCACCATTTTGTTCCATAGCTGACAAAAACCAAACCCACCTACATACCTGTGTGTAATGTGTGCAGACAGGACCAGAGCATTTGTAAGGGCAATATGGGTTGCATTCATGAGGATGGGGATAGGTGAAATCTCTCACTTCATCATACCATGCTTGGACATGAAATGTTGGAGGTCTGTACCTAGGAAAGTCAGTAATAGTCTATTAGATCATTCAAAAGTTGTAGCTTCTATCATTCTTCCTTTAAGTGACAACCAAATTTGATGAGTTTTAAAAAAAAAAAAAAAAGTATCTTAAACTACCTTCCCCAGTGTGCCCCCAAATTCTGTCCAATTGATGGAAGAAGGCTTGCAGGTCCATGCTCCCATAGACAGGTTTCAGCCCATGCCTCTGCAGATCTCTCCAGTTCCATGTCCCACGTCTGAAATTTGAGAGAAAAGAAAGGAAAATTTTCTTAAAAATCCTTAGCGGGTATCTTATACTTAAAAAAAAAAAATTAAAAATAATTAAAAAAAAAAAAGTATTGTCCATTTTCAAAGCTTCTATTTCTGAGGTAGAGACTGAAGAAAAAAGTGAGCCTTGACAATTGTATGCCCTATGTGTTACATAAGAAAGAAAAACACTTTCAGCAAGGGAAAAAAAAAAGCTTTAATCCTTTATCATAATTTATTCAGTTATCAACTGTTCTTTAAAAACAGCTTTAACAATCTAATCTTTGTAACACTGAAGGAAGAAGATGGTTTTTAAAATTCAGTTAATATTTCAGTACCTTTGTAAAGTATCTGTGATACTATCTCATGAGAACCGTCTCCTATGTCAGAATTTAAATGCAAGTATTTGAAGACAGATATATTTTTATTAAAAATACACTAAAAAATGTCACAGCATATATTTCATACACTCATTAGTTTTGATTTAAGCTTAATCAGTACAATTTTGATGAAAAGTTCTATGATAACAATAATCAAGAATCCGTAGGTGCTGTGTAAGGACCAAATTCACCCAGTTGTACTGCATAACACAGACACAGAGTAGGCTGATCAATCAACAGATCATCCCACCTTCAACATGTGGTGACACATGAATCAGATTCAAAAAAAACTGCCCATCTTGAGTTTGGAGCAAACGATGCAACAGGTCTTGCTTTCCTTCCCAATGCACATACCACACAACGAGGTCACTTCAGAACAGTCAGCTGCTCAGGAAATACTCTCTGTATGCCATAGAAGAAAGGACTCATTTGTTCCTCAGCTTTTAACACCTAAACCCCTTATTTTTAAAGCCAGATATAAAAACAACCTGGCATGGATGTCATGTACATATACCCAGCAGAGTCTGTTGTTAGAAAACGCAACCTATTACCCTGTCAGTCAATGTTTAGTTTGATCCAGGTTGGGTTTTTTTTTGCTATAAGAAGAGGTCATGGAAAAAAATATCAACCTACAATACAACTTAAAATTGCTACTTCTGCTTCAAGAATATATTTGAGTTGAAATGAGCTCAAATATACAGTGACTAGTGTTGCTGCAGGAGCCAGTTATTTCAAAGTCACTTCAGGTATCTCAGTGCCAAATTGCAGTCCATAATATGGAGGTATACCAAGTAGATTACCAGGATATAACTTCATTTCTTCTTCAGTTTAATTATTTAGGTATTGTTTGGGGGAGGCGACAGAATAAATATCAAAAGCATTACATATTTGGACGTAAAAAACTGTCAAATATAAATTGCGCACAGGACACAATCTCTTTAATTGCAGTGTTCACGGTTCAACTGTCTCATTTTCTCATCAAAGCCACCGTTTCCTGAAGTGTCTGTAAAAGAAGTTAGAATTAAAATAAAACTTCTCCTAAATTACACCAAATTTATGAAATACTCTGGAAGAAATGACCGAATGTCCCAGTTCCAAGGAATTTGGATGTGTAAGAGGTCCAAGTCACTTTCTTGATTTCCAGAAACTTTCAAAGGGAAAAAAAAAGGAATAAAATACCAATAACTTCCTAAAGTCAGTAAAAAAGAATGTAGAAGGGATTAGGAGTCACAGTTATTTGGGTCTCTAACCTCCACCAAGACGGAAGCAACACAACTCCAAATCAATGTAAGAATGAAAAAGTTTTCCTCAGTCTCCAGGATCACTCTAATGACTTCTAATAAAAAAGAGGAAACTGATACCCTAATCTCTGAGGCAGTTATTTGGAAAACTAAAAAAAAAAATAAAATTAAAATTTTTATCTGACTACTCCAGTGATGCAAAAATTTTACACAGGTGTTAATAATTACTGACAGGCACAGAATTTCTGAAAACATGAAAGACTTGTAAAAGCAGTCTGACAGACTATAATTCCATATCACAGCTAGAGTAAATTAGCTTTAAAAATATTTTTAAAGGTAATTTCTAAGGTTATATGTAGTTGGAACTTATAACAATTCAAAAGGTTTTCTACTGCTTTGCCAACATGCCTGATCATTGCTTCACAGATTGCATCAAGAAATGGAAGATGCTACCTTGATTCTTGTCTTTCTCTTCCAGTAGTTAAAATACAAGATCAAATTTTCCTCCTAAATCAATTATTCTGATTGAAGTTACATGAAGAAAAGACATGTACGTTAATTCTAAGGATTAAAAGACTGTTAGTTTTAAAATATTTTCATATCAATGCAGTCAGATTAAATATAATGCATATTATCCTATTTGTTGTGCGTTTGCTCATATAGCAGGGTAAACGAAACAAACATTTAAAATAACATGTATAAGTATATAAAATCTATGCCTCCTTAATAACAATGTGGTGGCACTCCAGATGATCTGTTCCGTAATCCTCCCAACCTTTGAGGCAAGACTAACAGGCCTGGAGCTCCCAGGATCCTCCTTCCCGCCCTTCCTATAGATGGGCGTCACATTTTCTAACCTCCAGCCAACTGCGACCTCTCTGGTTAGGCAGGACTGCTGGTGAATGATGGAAAGTGGCTTGGTGAACACTTCCACCAGCTCATTTTTTATAGTCTTTTATGGCAGTAACTAGATTAAATTCTTCTTGGGCTTCGGCCTTTCTAATTTTCTCCTTGCATAAGCCTCACAGAAACTTTTTAGCCCTCCTGAGGTGCCTGCCCCTTCCGCTATAGGCCACAGATGTACCTTCCCCTACTAGTCTAAAGTGGTGAATAAATTCTTTAATCCAGGTCTGAAACAAATCATGGGTTTATTATTCTATTTTTTGTTGGTTGGTTGGTTTTGGTGGCATTTGTGAGAGCTTGTCTGTGCTTTGTTGAATAAAATGAAAAAAAAAAAACAAAATATTTGGCAGATATTGGTGAGTGTTAAGGTAAAGATGCTGATCCTAAATTTAGAGATGCTCATTGTGTTTCAGTTTTTTGTAAAAATTTACAAATTCAGAAGGAGAGAACCAAAAAAAAAAAACAACAGGCATAGGAATATTGAGTTTGCTAATACCGAAGATCAACATCCTGCAAAGCAAACTTCCTCAAGGAGGTGCTTATTCAATACTTAATCAAGATTGTATCTTGATTAAGCTTTTAACCTCACCAAATATATTTCTAAAATCATGCAAGTCATGCAAATACGACTAAGTTGTCAAGTAATACTCTCTACGACAAACAATATTTTCTTCTAATGTATATTCAGAACAAAAGAACCAAATGCTGGAAACCAGCTTCTTAGCCATCCAAGAACGCACATCTTTCTTTGTAGACATCCAAGAAGACACATCTTTCTCTGTAGGAAGTTACCAGCAAAACCATTTCCCTTTTACTCTCGTATCCTCCTGTGTGACAGAAATGTTCTGCATTAACTTCTTACATATTATAAAATCCTAGAATGGTAGGGGTTGGAAGGGACTTCTGAAGATCACCGAGTCCAACCCCTCTGCCAGAGCGGGATTACCCAGGGCAGGCCACACAGGAACAGATCCAGGTGAAGTTTTGAAAGTCTCCAGAGAAGGAACACTCTTCCTTGCTGTGAATCCTCCGATGGTATAATTCACCCACTCACAAAACCTTTTTGTTCAAAGCTCAGTTCTGCTCTAGACTAGATTTCATCATCTACTCTGAATAGTGTACTACCAAGATGGCATGTTCTCTCACTGACATGCTTCCGCTACCCAAAACTCTATACACACACAGTAAAACTATGATTTCAATCTTAAATCTGAGCCACAAGTACAGCAAGAGCATTGGCTGAACTTCCAGCCTCTGCAGGAATCTATTTTACAATGAGAGAAGAAAACATTTCACTCTCCCTAATTCAGCCTTACAGTCCCTTGTAGGGTTGTATACTTTATCTAGTGTCTTCCTCTCTCATCTTTGGAACAACTTGCACATCATCTCAGTATCATGATTATTTATGCTATTTCTGTTGCATTTCTCAGAGTTCACAAAGTTCTATTATCTAAAACATTCTCTTTCATGAAGCCAGCAGTCAGGAAACAATGCTGATCTTTTAGACTGGCTTGCAATGCCACCATGACTGAACTCAAAGTGGAGTAGAGTTGTGTTTTTTTAAAAATTTAGATGAGGAATGTGCTTTTGAGATAAAAGTCCCGATCACTCCCACTTAACTGTGTATCACAGAGCACTCTTTGGAGTAGAAGCTGGATCCTTTCCAGACGAAGTGCCAGGAGTTGTGCTCCAGGAGTGCATCTAAGGCTTTGCAGTTGTTCATGGGTATTCAGTGCACACAGATAAGACCTAGTTCAAAAGAAAGATCCCTGAAATGCCAACAGCATGAATGTTAGGTCCTCAGCATCAATTCTTTTGCTCCTCAAATCTGCTCCTCTCGCACCACAGCACCTGCCAACACAGGCATTGTCTTTATTACTATCCTGTTAAAACCTAGTGCTCCATCAAAGACATTCACACTGATAAGACGCTACCAGTGCTTCACAAATGCTCCACCTACTCTAGACTAGCTAAAGCTAAAACTCAGCTGGCAGATTAAACTAAAGGGTAGCAGCAGTTGCTGATTCCAGTTGCCGACTCTTCTTCTACCCCCAGAAGGTGACAAGTTTTGCAGCAGGGATTTTGCATGCAATATGGATCTCCTGAATGCTTCTGGTTTACAACATAACCTGTTAAAATACACCACAGCCAACATCAGTTTAACTTTACAGCTTGGGCTATGAATTGTGGTATTTAACCTCTGTCAACATGGGGCTCGAGTAGCGTGTAGACTAGAACCAGTGTTCTGCAGAAGGGGGAGCTGATGTTTCAGTGAGGATACCACATCTTAAATTACAATTCATCAACAGCCAAACTAATCACACAGGGTGGCATTAACCTCCCCTGAATTTAAACAGCATCAAAGCAGATACCTGCATCTGAGCTAATTATCTAAATTACCTTTGCAGTTACATAGACAAATAAGTATCTATAGAGGGAGTTAATTTTAGCTGCCCACCTCTAATTGAGATAAACTGTGTGTTGGAAATTCTCACTTTTCTCTACTACTTATAAAGGAGACTGGTTCAAATGCAGACATCAACACCACAGACATCAAAAGCCTGGGGAGATGAATCCCACCATTTGTGTTGTGTGTTAAACCAAAAGAGCACATTCTCAGGCAAGAGAGATCAGCATAAGTGAGTCCACCAATTATACCAAATGGTACTGCAACAGAACTGGTGAGCCCAGTAGCTCAAAAAAAACATTTTCCAGTAAAATAATAATAAAAAGAATAAAATTAAAAATAAATACAGTGATAACATTTTAATTGGAGAGATTTTCATATAGGTAAGAATACAGAAAAAAAAAAAATCACATGGCATGGGGCTATATGCAAAAAAAAAGAGCTACAATTTAAGCTCACTAAAGATGGAAAAGTAAGTACAGTGGGCACCACTGAAAGGAAACATTTACCATGGCATAGTATAAATACCTCATTGCTGTATACATTCTAAATATAGGGAGAGAGTGGTAAATACCACAGTACAGTATGAGCATTTATTTACTTTTTAATAGAATTCACTATATTCTTTAAGACTAATGACATTGAGAAGGAAAAAAAAGGAAAGATGAACCATAGAATGAGAAATGCCATGAGGAAATAAGCCACAAAATACAGGTAACTAGAAATCAGCTGCAAGACACCAACATAGAATGACAAAAAGGTATAGCTGAAAATGACCTCAAGAGACTGATCTTGGCTGTAGACTATCTAGTCTTTTCCACTGAGTCAGAATCAAATATATGCTTATTATCCACATCTTTTTAAGTTAAAACTAGCAACAGTAGTTTCAGAATAATATTTACAGTAATTTTCTGCTGGAGTTTCATGATTGGAAGAGTAAAGAGGATTTCCTTGGTATGAAACCTAAACATCCTGCCCTGAAATGCTAGATGTTTTATTGCCAAGAAAAAAGAAATCACTCTCTTTCCTCTAACAGCCTTTATTTCCTACATTAAACAAATTCTTTGTTCTTTCCGTTTTCCTCATAAGTCACATAGTCTGTGTTTATAATCAATGCCATTCATGTCTTTCATTCTCTCTAGAATGGCTAGACTGTTCTTAAAAACTGACCAAGACTGGACATCGCATTTCAGACAGGGTCTCATTAAGTTTCACACACAGAAGTCTCCTTTCAAAGAATGCTGCCTTATATTATTTTTTAACTTGGTGCAGTGTTACCTCTATATTGTATTTCTTGTATTTTACCTGTTTGACTTCTTCCATATTCCATACCTCGCAGTTAAATTTCATCATGTGGATCCCAGGCCATGGCTTAGACTTGTCAAGTTCTTCTAACTTTGACTGTTTTCTCTAAAACAACCCCAACCAGTGTCCACGTTCCTCTATCCTGCAGTTTTCAAGTGCATTCTTTGCTCACACAAGTCATAACCTAAGTGCTTAACCAAAAAGGAGTGGGCTCCAACAGTGCAACCACCTTCAATCTTCCGCCAGTTTAACGGGGAGCTTCTGTCAATTTTCACTTGCAAAAAATGTCATGTAGAGAATGCCTCAAAAACTTTACAGAGTCAAAAATAAGACATCTACTACCTTCTCATACAATACACTCATTAATTACTGGGTCATAAAAATGTTAAAATAGATTAGTTTGACATGATCTCTTCTTGATGGAGAGACACCGGCAGTTTTCATCAGCTTGGCTTTCTGTCATGCTTAGGTGAGGTCTCTTGATCCCTGCCAAGGCTGCTGAAGGAAGTCCATGAAAACTAATGATAATTAGCACATCTGAAAAGTCAATAACTTGTAAATGACTAAGATGTTTCCATTCAATCATTAGAGTCTGAAAAAAATGTGGCCTCCGTAGTAGCTCATAGTCCCTTAGAGTGGGCCAGAGACCACAAAACCTCAGGAATTGTCCGAAACACCAGACAAGTCTCCTTGAAAGTATAAACCAGACCATATTATCTAGGACTGACATATCCTTTAAGCACAAAGAAATCAGACAACTACAATTGTTAAACTTTCCACTATCAAGAAAGTTAGGCATCCATTTTTCATTGGAGAACTACTACCTGTCTAGAAATGAAAGGGTAGGGACCTTACATGCTACCGTTGGGTAGACGGGAGTTTATAGAGCTTTAAACTGGACAGAGATCCTTGAATAGACCTTGAGGTTTCAGCTAATCTTTTGGAAAAGAGTAAAAAGCAGGAAAACTGTGGCTTTTGCCTGGAAACAGGAAAGCGGTATGAGGCCAAAAATATTGTTCCCAAACACTGAATAAACTGCACCACTATTTTGTAAGTATCTCCCTATGACAGTTTCATGTGTTTAAGCTTTTTGTGTTCAAAAAGTAAAACCAGGAATAGGAACCAGCAGACATGACTAATCACATTTAAGCCTGTGTGTACTCTAAACATGTTAAAAAAACCTTGCTGGAACATTCAGCTTTCCAAGGTGTTCTGAAACAGTACATTTACTTTGCTACTCTTTTAAAAGCAGAGCACAAAGACTTTCTATTAGAACACAATTGAAAACCATCTATTCACCTCTGCATTCTGACACGAGTGGAGGAGAGGAACCAGAGCAAAAGCTGATCTTGATTTCTGCATTTTGTCTATTGTCAAAAGTATGAATTACACGCATTCATTACAAACAGTATTCATAAATATTTATAGCTAATCACAAACTGACCCAAGCATGGGTTCTCACCTCAAATCCAAGCAGTAATTACCACAATAAATTTGCTGTCACTGATTGTTTTCATACAGCATTTTAAGAGATGCTACAGAACATCCTCAACTTTGAAGAGGATTTAGCCACAGGATCTCAAATATGTGTCAAAGTAATTGCTTTTAAAAGACAACCACTGTGATTTGACACAAGTGAATTGAACTTACTGCCAGCAACCACCCATCGATCAGATGTGATTTCGCACTACTGTTAGAAATATCTTTAAATAAAATCTCAAGAAAAGAGCTGGAAAAAGGAGTTCCTCACCATTTGGAGATCCAACACAGAATTCAGAACAAATATATTATGGTATGTATCAGGCAGCCAAAATGCTAGATTTAATGAGTGAAATAGCCTCATTTTAAGAAACTGTTATCATTCTTCATAATAAAGTATGTCCATCTTTAAAAGGACAGTAGATAGTCTTCTTAATGAACCACATTCTTCTAACTATGATAGTCATTGTACTTATGCCAAATATAAGGTTGAGGACTACATTAACAGATAGCAGGATAAATTCATAGGTTGAGGACTACATTAACAGAGAGCAGGATAAATACATATCTAGCATTTCAATGAAATTATGTTGAGATAAACATTTTTTCTTTCTCATTTAAAAAAAAGTCTTAAAGATTTTCAGGCAGATATCATGAAGATGACAGGTTACATGGAGTTACTTTTCTACATCTCATTGATTCTTTCTGTGTTCAGTTCATATTTTGTATTTAAGCTCTGATTCTGCTACTACTGATTAATTTTAATAATCTCTTTGATTTGGGGGATGAAGAAGTTCTCTGACAGTAAAAATAAAAGATGAACAGTGCCTGTCCTGTGCTGTTAATTATTTTATTTTGAGAAGGCTCCCTTAAACTTCGAGACAGTGAGAGCCTTTCTGCTACTTTCCACTTTCAGTTTCTTTACTTGGAGCCACTCAGTTGTTGTTGGCATCACATCAATGAAAGTCATTCTGTGGACTTATCCACTTGCATTCTTGGCCACTTCACATCGCACAATCCTTTGCTAAAACTGCCAGTGAGAATAAGAGGATAAGTCAACGTCACCATGTTCTTTGATGCAGTGTCAGTAGCCTTTGCGCACAGGCAAAGGAGCTGAAGCACTTCCACCAAGCTTTGAAGTGGAGTAGAAAAGTGGAAAAGCAGAGGGAAAGCACGCAGGGTCACTCTGAAAAGAGCTGCTCCATTCTTGGCACCCAAAGTGCTCTCCAGCCACTCAAGGGATTCCACAAACCAAAGTCCTCTGCTCTAAAGGAATGGCCATTGTTTTTAACCAAGCATCCCTGAAGAGTTTTGGCAAAACGGACAAGATACGCTAAACAGAGACATCAACAAGTTTTGTCAGAAAGGTCTAGGGAAATTTAATAGGGTGTTTCTATTCAGCACAGAAAAATTCACTGAAATGTCTAAGTCCGCTACGAGACCTTCCTTTGTTTGCTTATGCTGTTTCAATTCTCTGAAGTATACTACAAAATAAAAATCTCAGCTGGTTGCTGACAGATATATACAGAGAGATAAACCACTACATTTGGACTTATGCAGATCATAGGACCTAAAAGCATCACAAAACAGTCAAAAATTCATTTTGACATCACTATGTGACGACATGAACAACATTTTATGATTATTCATACAAGAGCTCTATCTGCTAGTGGGTTCATATGATCCAAAGTCCAGTGACCTGTATTTAAATACAGAAAGAATTTGCCAGAGAAAAAACTGAGACAAATCTGAATGACAAATATTTAGTCTTTCTTCATTTTCTTCTGAAGAAGAAGTTATTTAAACGGAGAGGCAAACCTTCAAGCCTCTCAAAATAAAAGGCCCCACAGAAGTCATAACTCAGTCATGATTTTGAAGGGAATTCTATGGTATCAGCACTTTCAACACATCACTATCAAGGTTTTCAAAGTAAGATGTTCAAGCCAGATGAGGCTCTGAGCAACCTGGTCTAGTGGGAGGTGTCCCTCCCTGTCCATGGCAGGGCGGTTGTAACCGGATGATCTTTAAGGTCCTTTCCAACTCAAGTCATTCTATGATTCCATGATCTCTTCCATACAGACATACCTCAAGTGTGCACATGGTGCGAAGGCCATGCTGGTGTTAATGGCCCAAGGTGGGAAATGTTGAAAGTGTCATATTTTATACAATGCTCTGATAAGCATTGTTTAGGTGCTTTAGAAGGGCAGCAGGGAAACATCACCCCTCTCTGCTCTCCTTCCAGTGCTGCTAAGTTTTAGTGCACACCAAAAGCAAATGTTCCCAGCTCTTTTCTCTGTGGCAGGATAAACATATATACCATGCACATCTGCCATACATTTTCATAACAAACTATTCATCATAACCTCAAGAAAGATGATGTATTTTTTTTCCTATTTAAGTCATAATGTTGACAAATTAAAAACTTTCTCAGCACTGAAGGAAGAGATCTAGGAAAAATGACCTAACATGCAGACATAATGTCATATAAAGCCACTGCAGAGAAGTTAACCGAATTTGTTGAACTGCTGTTCCCTACAGAGGAGCTGATGCAGGTTCTTACGCCAGAATCCTTCTACATGGAGAAAAATACAGAAGGCAAGTCAGTAAATAAAACAACGGGTTTAAAGAAAAAAAAACAAGAAGTACTTTATCACACAGTGCAAAATTAAATTTACAGAGCTCTACAACTTGATGCCATGGATTCAAAGAATACAAATGGACTCAAAACTGTTCAGATTCATAAAAGAAAATTCCATCTGAGACTACTGGACACAGAAAGTACAACTAAAGATTTTGGAAGTCCCTAATCTATTTGCTGGAAGCTGGGAGGTTTTATTGCTGAAGTTTCTCTGTTCTTACCCTCTTATCCTAGGAATCCATTCCCGCTTGCCACCAGAGCCACAGTACTTCAGAAGATGAACTTTTCAGGCAGTAAGTTCAGCCAGCCAGCCATGAGAACATTCTGTTCATCAGATAGAGCTACTGTAAATCTTACTGCAGCTAGTAAATTTAGGTCTCTGAACTGTGATAGCCCAATACCCTCTTTCTTTTTTTCAAGACATAAGGGAAGAGTTGTGCCTCTATACAGAAAACGAGAATTCAACCTTTACGTTTTCCTTTTGACTTAAATAAAGCCAGTATCTTATATCATAGAATCACAGAATGGTTTATGATGGAAGGGACCTTAAAGATCATCTCGTTCAAACCCCCCTGCCATGGGCAGGGACACCTCCCACTAGAGCAGGTTGCTCAGAGCCTCCTCCAGCCTGGTCTTAAACACTTCCAGGGGTGAGCCTCCACAGTTTCTCTGGGCAACCTGTTCCAGTGTCTCACCACCCTCAGAGTAAAGAATTTCTTCCTAATATCCAGTCTAAATCTACCCTTGTCCAGCTTAAAGCCATTAAAGAGCTATCCCCACAGGCCCTTATAAAAAGTCCCTCCCCAGCTTTCCTGTAGCCCCTTCAGATACCGGGAGGCCACTATAAGGTCTACCTGGAGCCTTCTCCTCTACAGACTGAACAGACCCAACTCCCTGAGCCTATCCTCATAGGAGAGGTGCTCCAGCCCTCTGAATGCTGAAGAATATGCTGGAGATCATGCTCAAAAACTTTTCTCCTCTGCACAATTTAAAACAAAGCATGGTATGGGTTAAACATCCTCATTTACTCCCATTTACAAAAAATGGCCAAGTACAGTTTTAATTCAATACTTTTTTTTTTATCAGTACTTGAGTGTTTGAACTTTCTGTCATTCACAAAACTGATCCAGAAGTCAAAGACCCTTGGAAAATGAGATCTAAGCGTATTTATTTCTTTATCTGGAAAAGTGGAATTTGTCCATCCTGTTATTTATATGGATCTAGGAAATTGAAGTGACTAATAAGTGTCAAAATAAGCATTTGTTTTAATTATGGACAAAAAGCAAGTAGTAATAGTTATACATCTCTATCTGTCAGATGTTAAGAAATGACAGAATGGAGTTTGCCTCTGTAATTTATGACTATATCTTAGTTTTGCCAAAGAAATCTCCTTGCACAAAACAAATCATGCTTCCTTATTCCTTATTGCTCCTTCTTTGCTGCTCAGTTTGTGGCTCCACACTACATTTACAATTATGTACTCACATTTTGCTCTTATTAAACAGTAAAGCAGCCCTGATTCCTTTATTGACACCTCATATAGAAAAGAAGGTGGGCAATCACACAATCATCAGCTGTATCATAAAAATATATATGCAAACAATTGGAAAGCACATCATTTCCTCCTTCTGCTCCAGCGGTGGAGGGTCCCTACTGTCTCCTAAGCCATCCTCTCTCAGTTCCCACTCCTGTCGGCTTCCTCCAGGTACAATCTCCCTTCCCATTCCCTTCCAGGCTGTCTTTTTAAATAGCAAATGTCTGTGCACTTAACTTCCTTCCATGGACTCCTGCTCCAAATTTTTCTTTGCCCAGAGAGTCAACAGTTCTTCCCTTAATTACATCTATTCATCAAGTGCTCATTCCCTCCCTACCACAGATTTCTCAACACCTTCTTGAGCAGGCTCCCAGCCTCTTTCCATGACCTTCTCATGAGAACCTGTCCCTGAACATGTATCCGTCCCTTTGACCAGACCCTTCATGCAGACCCTTTGCATTCACAAATCTTAAATTCTTGCCCATCTCAGTCCCCGATTCCCTTGGATATTTAGATTTAGATTAGGCATTAGGAAGAAGTTCTTTACTCTGAGGGTGGGGAGACAATGGAACGGGTTGCCCAGAGAGGCTGTGGAGTGGAAGTCCACAGTGGGCAGTGGAAGCTTCCACAGTGGAAGGCCCTGGAAGTTTTTAAGGCCAGGCTGGATGAAACTCTGAGCAACCTGGTTTAGTGCCAAAATTGAATCCCACTCTCTGGAAAGCTGCTGTTCCATTCTGAGTAACGGGACAGAAGAGCATCCCCTTGACATTAAAATCAGGTAATCTCTTTTCCATGCTGTGTGTACTCTGGGTCAGGGGTCACTGGAGAGTACAGACAGAAAAACAACAACAAGAAAATAATAATGGTTTCAGATGTAGACCTAACACAAAGTCTAGCGTGTGCAGTACAGGAGGAGGAATCTTTGGAGAATACAGTTGTCAAAATTCTAACTTCAATGAGTATATACAAATTCTTCTTTCCAAGATATACAACACAGGCAAATGTAGAAAGGTATTAGGAATGGAAACAGGTGCATAACGAAAATAAATAAATAAAATCAAAGCTACCTCTTCATGGAATTCCAGGAAAAAGTTCTGCAGTATTTTAACATGAAAGAACAATACAGTCTTCCCTATTCTCATTTTACAAGAAGGCTGGACAGTCTTTTCTTAAATTTTCCAGAACTAGATCAACCTGAGCTATTTGGAACAAAAAGGTAAGTTATAAGAAGGTCTGAAAAAGTCACAGCAGAAAACAAAGTTTAAGGATTTGTGCAGACAATTGTAACTGAAAGAGTCAAAAGGATTTCAGATATTATCATCACTCTGTTTGAAGATGAAATGTGGTAACTAATGATCTGTTAGCTCTTAGTCTACTATAATAACATTCATATAGGTAAACTTAAGTTAAATTGCCTTTATTGATGGTTTAAGCAAGCCTGGTTTCTCTGGGACACATACGGGGTCAGTTCAGTCAGATCTCCAAGCTGAGAGCCATCACTCCAAGCTGGGAAATGTGTAAATATGATCCTCTATCGTACCCTTACAATGGAAAGCATCGGGAAACCTGTGTAATATTTGGTATAAACAACCTAATCTAGAGTAATGCTATTTCTCTAGTGCCTGTGCAGATAAATAAATAATACAGTGTGGACACAGGAAAAAAGTTTTGAGCTTTTCCGTAGAAACAAGAATACAAAATATCAAACCTCTGGACTTCTTAAAAGCTCTAATGACTTGATTTGATCGAATTAGCAAGGAGAGAGGGAGTTAGCCTTGAACTGTGGCATAAAATCAAAGTTCCAAAACATGGGAGATTTATGTCTACTAATAACAAACCAAACATAAAGACTTCTTAAGGGAAAAGTGCAAACAGAAATTATATATTACATTATTAATCTGTTAAACACAGGAACATACAGGACCCTAGTCCCGTAACACTTGCCAACTTAAACAGAAGGCTTTCTTGCTATAGGAGCCTCATTTTGCTTAGAAATTCCATCCAACCTAGAAGCATGGGAAAGAATCCATGTTATTTTGAAACTTCCTAGTTCAGTACTCTTCTTAGATAGCAACTTCTTAGGCCACAACCAACAATTTTGAGCAATGCAATTTGGGAAATTGATCTCTAACACTGAGGAATTGCCACTAAAACTCAGGAGAGTTATGAGAGGTTAAAGCCATTAATACCAGTAGAGTGTGACACTTGATCTACAAACAGGCATTTTTATCTCACATTTCACCCCTGTACAAAAAAAAAAAAAAAAAAAGACAAAGTAACAAGTGCTTTAAATGAGAAAACAATCAGGCTAAGACTGCAAGTATGGTGCTCTATAAAGTGACAGTAACTATGCCATGAACATTTCTTTCTGCATGTCACTATCAGTTTTTTCCTTACCATATATTCCATATTGGAAGCTGGTGGATACACCTGACCCCGTAATTTATTATGAAGATCCAAGATACTTTGCATATCACTGTCTGTGATAGCCCTTTTCCCTCTCTGCTTGGCGATCCACCACTCACCATCTTCATCCATGTATTTTTCCAAAAGTTCCTCTAAGAGCGTGGCATTGGGAAGAACCATGGCAGAAACTGCTTGAGCTATGAATAGCAAGGTAGTTACTCTGAGCCATTCCTGTACTACATACTTCATGATGAATGATCTCAAAATGCTCAGGAGTTAGCTCCAAGACAGTCTTTCTTCCAGGTCTGTTGGCTGTAAATGCATAAGAGAGAGTAATGTAATTTGGAGGTTGAACTACTGGCCTGTATGAACTTACTAAGCAACAAAGACTACAGAATTTTCCACTATTGTTTTAGGAGGAGAAACCACAATGCTACTTTTTTCTTCTCTAATAAAGATACACTGATGATTTGAGAAGATACCTTGTGAACTTGAGTCTGCTCAAGGAGTTTTGCATAGTACACTGGCATGCACATTTCGTTGCCTGCATGCAAGAAAGCACGTTTTTCAGATCTACTTAGGAGGAGCCAGATATCAATGAAGATCAGCCTAGATAAGGTCTCTCAGTGTTGGAATTTAAGAACAAAAGAAGTTAAAAGGCTCGCATTGCATTCATTGTCAAACTGCGAACTGAAAACCACCACGAAGTTGCCGTGAAGCCTACCTTGTTGGTACATTTCGAACTATGACTTTGATTCAAGTGTTTTGTTTTATGATTTCCAAAACCAAATAAAACTAAAGGTATTCAACCCAGACAAGAAAATGGGGGGGAATTACTCTATTCACCGAACAAAGGAAAGCACAGAAAAGGCAGTACCACGTCCATGAACCCCGTCTATTACACGGCTGACTGCTTTAGGTAGGAGAAGCTTGGTCACTCCCTCTAC
>VWZK01019774.1:0-20725 GCA_013396935.1 Baryphthengus martii | reverse complement strand
CCTCCCCGACACCCCCCTCCCGGTGGGGCGGGACGCGCCGCTCTCCGGGCACCACGCCCGCATCCGCATCCGCACCCGCTCCCGGTCTCGGTCCTCGCACCTCACACCCGCGCTGCCCATCCTCGCCCGGGCGGGTGCGGGAAGGGCCAAGGGAGTTGGAGCCCGCACCGGTTCCCCGAGAGGTGCCTCGCGGGCAGAAAGGGTTGGCTGAGACCTCAGCCCTCTGCCAGAAGTTGGCCTGGGTCCTGCAAAAGCTATCGCCCAGAAAAGGTCGCTCCGTCCCCTGCCGCCTCCATCCCCTGGTAGCTGGCAAGAGGATGCTAAGTCAGCTTGCTCCCGCTGAGCTACAACGAAGAGAAAAAGCTGGGTGTTTACACGTGAGCTCTCCAAAAGTCTGCAACATGCAAATGCGGCTGGAGGTATCAGGACAGGAATTTTGTTATGACTTCAGACCAGCCACATGAGTCTTCTCTTTACAAAACAGGATTTAAAAGCTTGTAGCCATTTATTTCTGCTTCCAGCAAAACTAGGCATCAGATACATACTTTTTTTGTTGTGTATTCATCAAAGTTTTCTAGCTCAAATCTTTTACGCAAGCTGATCAGGACAATGTTTCTTTTATTTAATATAATTTGGTACCTTGAGCTAACAGCAGGATTGACCAGTTTCCAGTCTTCACAGGACTGCTGTACCAGCTTGCAAAGGTTTTCTGTATTTTCATTTTCAGAAACTGAAAGGCTGAGGTTAAAATTCATCAGAATCCAGCTGGCTTCAGACCGGCTCTATAAATGCTTCCAAATTTCACGGGCCCAAGAGAAACAATGCTATGCACGTAACACACTGCTTCTTATTGTGCTCTCTCTTTCTCAGTTTTGGTTGTAAAGCCCCTAAAGACTTTCAAATTAACCTAGCTTCTGTACCAGGATGCCTTAACATCTGTCAGTTTTAGGGCAGACGAGCACTTCATAATTACCTACAGTCTGCTCATCCGAAAGAGTTTGAAGAGCAGAGAAGAAAACCAAAAATTAGAAGAGCTTTATACAATCTACATGTCAAATCTGGATTTTTTTAACACTCACATCCCACTTGTCTTGCTAGAAGGACTTACATCCTCTTTAGACCTCTGGAGGACAAGACACAGGCTCTATACCATTGGGGCACAGCTTCACCTTTATCATCAATTAAAGGATATATGTCATATCAAGTCATTTATTCTCTGTACAGGCACAAGTACTATTTCATCAGAAAGCATCAGAAAATGTTTGTATTAATGGTTACCTGCAAGAAACTGAAAAATTCTAAAGGAATTAACATATTTATGGTGTCCCCATCAATCATTGGAAAGCTACCCCTTTCTGTCAGCACTGGCCATCAGCTAGGTTTCAAATAAAACACAGATCAAACATCACCTTCCATCTTTAATTTTTGAGTATTCATCATACTTTTTAGAAAGCACTTGATCATATTTGGCCTTTGTCAGACTGAAGACCTTATTATATTGTAAAGCAGGTTTTGCATTCAATAGAATAAATACTAAAACAAAAAGGGCCTTATTGAATCTGATAATTTTTTTGATCAATTAATTTATCAGCAAGTGAATAAACCCTTTACGCAGTGACTGTTCCCTTTGCACTTGGTTTATGGCTGTACGATTTGTCACCATGTAAAAGTGTTGTGGCTTTGACAAATGATATTTTGACCTTTTCTCTAATTTTGTGTATATAGTTGTCATTTCCTGGATCTGTTGTCTTAACGAGCTTGAGGGAGACCTTTTTCTCCTTTTATATTATTATTCTGGATTGGTTTAAACCTCTGTCACTGAGGATGCAACTGCCATCCATAATTCAAAATTGTTCTAGGAATCAGTTGAGCACCATTGTATCTCCTTAAACTAAACCTAACTATCCTCCCTTCTCAAAGGCTCACGCAGGCAGGGCATAGACAGACAGACAGAGTGACTGTTTTCTGAGTATCTGTAGCAGCAACAACAATTGTGACAAAAAAAATTCCTCTTGAAAGAAATCAGTAAGGTAGCATCAGGTACATGCTGGACAAGCACTGAGAATATGACAGAAAATCCTAGAAAGGAAGATTTTTTGGCTTAAACACTGGCTAAAAGAAAAAAGGGAAAGAGAATCTTATGCTGTTTGCGTCTTGCTGTGTTCAAGGAGACAGAATTCCAGCAGTCACTGTAAACAAACAAGGGCCTGAATGGAAGATATTTTACATTATCATGAATTTGTTTTCCCAATAGAAATAATGCACAGGGCCTCCAAGAATGTATAATCTGGTTATGAAAGAGTGACACCACTAAGTAAGATGAGAGAAAGAAACCAAATACATATAAACATACATCTTGCAAATCAACTGCATTGTAAGAGATGAGCTTTTAATTGAAAACAGAAGGAAGAAAAAAAATATCCAGGCCATCTTTCTGTTGATTTTAAACAGCTTCAGTTAATATGCCTCTTGCTTTGCTACTTGCTATTACAAGATCACAGCACTGCATTAGTCAGAAAGTCCTATTAATAAGTCTGGCCCATTACAGGAGTTTGGTGGCTAACTTCTACTTCTTTTTTTTTATTATCATTTTCAAAAATTAGATCCACAAAACCAGTGTTTACTTGTTGCCTGGTCCTGTAGGCAACTAATAATCATGGGACGAGTTTTTGCAAGAGAGATCTACTGTACACATGAAGCTCAACCCGTGTCACTGTGCTTTACTGTGTATGTATCATGGACTTGCTGTCAGGCACCTAAGCTCTGGTGACTCTCTCAAATCAGGCACCCCCATGCATACCTGCCCTAACAAATTGGCAAACTGCTTGACACTCACAAAAATGGCCACGCGGGAGATTTTTCAGGAGACATATCTGTAAGGTGGGAGATCCGTTTTCAGTCATAGAATAGCTGGGATTGGAAGGCACGTTTAAAGGTCATCTAGTTCATCATCCTCCCTGCAATGACCAGGGACACCTTTAACTACATCAAGTTGCTCAGAGCCCCATCTAACCTGACCTTGAATGTTTGCAGAAATGGGGCATCTACTATCTCTTTGGGCAACCTGTTCCAGTGTTTTACCATCCTCGTCACTGAAAAAATCTGCCTTATGTCTAGTCTGAATCTACCCTCTTTTAGTTTAAAACTGTTACCCCCTTGTACTATCACAACAGACACTACTAAAAAGTTTGTCCCAGTCTTTCTTATAAGCCTCCTTTAAATATTGGAAGCCCGTAATAAGATCTCCCCAGAGATCCTCTCCAAGCTAAACAGCCCCAACATTCTCAGACTTTCTTCAAAAGGAGAGGTGTTCCATTGCTCTGATTTTTTTCCCCAAACTGCCCCTGCAGTTTTTTGATTTTCTATTTGGTCAGCTTTAAAAAAAAAGTCACAAAAGTTTTCTTGCAAGGAAAACTAATAAAGTAAATAGACAATGGTATATGTGCTGTGCTGGGTGTGGTGCTTTATCCAAAACAAAATTATTCCAGTGTTGCAAGACATTTTGACAGATGGATTTCTTCAGCTGAAAAAGTCGAGGCCACATCAATTGTTGAGGAACTGATAAATTGTTCTGTTGTTGAGAAGCACAGCTAGACTGGTAATTTAGAGACAGAACTCAACAAGAAAGCAATAGCTTTGTTGCACGTAGTGTTTCCAAGCATTTCCTTTTATCAATAGGCATCACTCTGCATTCTGTAGTGCAGTTTGTGCCATGTGTTGTTCACTCAAGAGTTGGTCTTCTTTAGACATTGTGGCATCATAGAGAAAATTTTATACCTGTATTTATATTTGGTATCGCACCAGCAGAGTTCACAAAAATAATGGTTTCCCATTTTCTTTCTGAGAAGCTTGATAAATACTTAAAAGAACTGGACTTAGTAAAAGTACTTGTAACACTTCACAATTCCTGGCCTTTGGAACAAGGAGCCATACCTATTATCGTGATCTTTCCATCGCTATGATGAGCGGTAAACCTGGCAGAAATATTTTTCTGCACCATCTTCACTAGCTATTTCACATCAGTGACTGAAAAAGTAGATAGTCAAATTTAAATTGGGTTATAAAGAAATGAAACAAATTCATGCAATGATTTCTAGAAAAATTACTTGAACATAACTTTTCATGCTTATGAATAGATGGCATGAAGATGTTACTTTCATGTTACTAGCTTAAAAAGTTTCATTTTAAAATTTTAATACACTGATTACACAGGGACAGAACTTTAATTTTATTATCATTGTATTCCTTTGTTGTGCATTTACAATGATTGGAAGCAATTATTTCTACTAAGGGGAGCTTCTACATCGCTTCTAAGTGAGATTAGTAACAGTTTATTTTTTTTGCTTCATTTTGTCCAGAATCAACAATGAACAAAAACTATCTGCAGTTAACATTCTGTCACTGAAATGAAATCCAAGAAAGATATTAACCAAAGGAGAAATGTCAGAACTGCAGGCCACTGGGGTGAAGGGAAGGCAGGCTACCATTAAAAAGAAAAATATCAAAACTTAAATTACTTCGAAGATACATTGTAAAAGAAAGATACAGGAAATTGTTCTGATTTCTGAACTGTTGTTTATTATAAAACTGATTAATTTACTCCTCTTGCCTCTTAACAATATTTCTGGTAAAATGAAAAAGAGTATTTACATTTAATGTATTTGAAATATAGCACCGATTGGGGCAGAAATGTAGTACTATATATATATTCTTGTTGATTTAGTCAGCTGGTTCTGCTCACTCTCAAGCTTACAACCATATGATTCTCATTTTTGTTTGGTTTGAGGGAATAGGAGACTTTTGAGTATGCTGGTTTTTTTCTGTCTGAACACATATTACCCAGAATGCTCCAACAAATTCAAGCCTTAAGGACAGAAAAAAAACCTTTGTTCTAAGTCCCTTTGCTTGCTGATTGATCTGGAATAGGACTGAGAACTTTGTTGATGGTTTTTATTGTCTCCAACTATTTGTCTCATAAAATTGACAGAATTAAATGTTGCTCTTGTGCTCAGTGCTGCTGCAGAGACAAGATTGGGACATTTTGCCAAAATCCAACTTTTACTCCAAGACAGGAGTAAAAAAAAACCCAAAAAAACCCCCTTCACCATCCTGCTTGTCCTGAAGTGCCTAATCCACACATTTTTTTTAACACCTTCAGGAATGGTGACTCCATGATGTCCCTTGGGTGGCCTGTTCCAGCACCTGACTACTCTTTCAGTAAAGAAATTCTTCCTAATATCCCATCTAAACCTCCTCTGGTGCAACTTCAGGCTATTTCCTCTAGTCTTGTCATTTACTTGAGAGAAGAGGCTGGAACTCATAGTTTCCTGCAGTATAATCAGAGGACTTCGGATGTCTTGCCTGGCCTGGAGCCATATAGCTCTAAGAAACCCATTTTTTTCACATTGGAACAGCCTTTGCCCTTTGCCACGATTGTGCTCTTATCTTGGACTCAGCTTCTGCTTCCTGCACCATTCCTGGTCTTAAAAGCTGTGTGTCATGAGAGGTGGAGAAGAACAAGTCTACTTACTTAAGTCAAGCTTCTTATGACTGGAAGAGAGAACCAAACAAAGCTGACACTTAAATCAGTAGAGCATCTTCATCTCAGAAACTTGTTTAGGTGCCCATAGAGAATCATCTGCATCATCCAGGCCTCTCTAGTGAGTGTCTCCTTGGCAGCAACTTTTCTCCTAGCGATCTGGTGCATCTAGCACTTCTGCCTAGGTACAGATGGTCGATATCAGATCCTGCCGTGACATACACAAAACCTGTATTATTTAGCTATTAGAATTCTGAGCTGGTGCTGGGAGTCCTTTAGTATCTCCTGATATCACAGACTAAATATCAGGTGAAATTGTCTTCACCCACATCCTAACAGTACACCGTTCAAGGATCAGTAACAATATTTAATTCTTATTTCATGTTGGCATGACTAAGCATGCTAATTCTTCTGTTATAGGTTGTTAATAATGCGTGGGGGTTTTTTTTCTGTATAAATTGCTCATACTCTGCTGTGCAAAACAGGGTCTTTGTAAATCATATCAGCATGGACAGTTATGATTGACTTATTAAGAATTAATTTATGTCTTCCTATATGTCACCTCAGTCTTCAATAGCGTATCGTTCTAGATGGCAAAAATCAACACAATGTTTAAAACAAAGACCATAAGATTATTATTTTTTATTCTTATTATATTTCCTGTAAATTTCCAGATAAATGTAATTAAACATGTGATTGCGCAAGAACATGAAAGGAAGGAATGGTTTAAAAATTGATTCATAAAGGAAAATTTAATTAGAATTACAAAGGACAATGAAAACAATGAACTTTGTCGGTTGGAAGATGACTCTTTCATAAGTAGATCTCTGAAGAAGGTGCTCATTAGCATATTTCTATATTTTGCCCAGGAGCACTTCAGCCAGATTTATTCATGTTTCATTAATATTTAAAAAATTGTGGCAAAAAATGTAACTTTAATTATAGGGTTGGATTATTTGAAAATTAAAATACTGCCTTTAGCTGTACTAAAAGAGCCCTCAGAAGAGACCTTGTGAGAATCTTATTTCTCCTTAAATCCCACAAGATGAAATCAATTTCTATTTTAATTAATAGCTTATTTGCCAGTCATTTACCGTTCAGTGCATAGCTTTGACTGTTAGCACCTCTAAATACCCATTCCTCAACACTGGGTAAATTATTTTCCAGTATCAGGAAAAGATCTGTGACACGGTCTTTTTTTTTCAAGGCATTGATGGCAGTGGAAATCTAACCGTGTGGTACATTTGATTGTATCAGGGAGAGATGGATATGATCGTAGGAAAATAACACCATTATGAGGATACCGTGATGTGGATGGACTACCACTGTCACCAGCACCAGCAGCTTCCAGCTCTACACCTGCAGTGCAGGTGGTGAAGAACTGTTCTTCCTGCATTTCTTCTCTATGCTGTCAAACGTCGATTGAGTCAGATGAGCCGAGCACCAGATTCTCCTCTCTATGTCCTCCTGTCCCAGTCCCACACCTCCTTTCTTCCTTTGCGCTCATGCTGCGACCTTCCACCAACAAGCAGCCAGACCCCAGACTCCCTTTCTCTCACAGCAAGACCTGCCCCTTTATTTTCTACCTCTTCAACTTTGTTGTTGCATTTATAGAATCATAGAATCATTAAGGTTGGAGATGACCTTCAAGATCATTAAGTCCAACTGTCTACTAAACATTATCATGACCCCTAAACCATGTCCTGAAGTGCAGCACATTTTTTGAACACCTCCAGAGACAGTGACTCCGTCACCTCCCCGGACATTTATATATGTGCCTCATATTGAGACCTCAGACTCCTCAGAAGCAATCTCTTTACAGTTCCCAAACTTCCTACCTCACCTCTCAGAATAACTGGGCACATATTTTTAAGGAGATATACCATCTATTTACTACCTCATTTTGTTTGGATAGCCTGGGCTGTGCCTTAAAAAAAATCCTACATTTGTCATCAGTATTTTTCTTTTTCAGGTGGCTGAAAAATATAAAGGGATGTTTATTAGAGAACTCCTTTTTCCTTGGAATCTCCCATATCATCAGTCTTCCATATTCTCCTGTTCAGCGTCCAGAAATCTCAACTCTTCCTTTCCTCTGACCCACAATTAAAACAGAGCACTGCTGCCAAGGGCTGGGGAATACACTGCATTTCCAGCTGCTGCAGTGGATGGAAAACCCACACAGCTACAGCTTCAGCTAGCAGAGGGTACGTGAGGATTTGAGCTGCTGCACCGAAGGAACAGCACCTTTAGAGGAGTGCAGGTTATACGCATCAAAACACTGACCTGTTCTCTGAATGCTTATGTTATGAAACATAATTAATTGCTTACAGAATGTGGGGGCCCCCAGAAAAGGAAGTTCAAGTGAAGCTTTGCAAAGAAGCTTTCAGGTTTGCAAAGCCTCTTGGTGCCTTCCAACACAGTGTCGCCAACGTCAGCCGGGTCGGTGCCACTGCAAACACCAGCAGGGTAAATACTGAAAGGTCAGCTCCTCTTTTGTGCCAGTTGTGTGTGCCTGTTCTTCAGACTTCTCACTCTAAACAGACCGATATCTGTGTGTGCACAAATATTAAAACATACATTCTTACACTGGTGCCAGTGTCTGTTTTTCTTAAAGAAGTAATATTTAGATATGCAAACAAGACAGTTACGGAGGGTATGGACTGCAATATTTTTACACCACAGCTCCTACTTGTCTTCAAAAAAAAAAGAAAAAAGCGACAGGTCTTTTCTGATGTGGATGAGAGCTTGGAGATCTTGTCATCTTTGAAGTAGTGCATGAGCATCTGAGGATGGTCTGTCAGCCATATAATCTTTTGCAATAAGTCTTCCTGAGGATGCAATAAAATTCAGCGCAGTCAAGTGGAAGCAGCAGCGTTTACTCAAAGTTTGCTTCCTTTGGAAAATAAATTTGATGTGGATTCAGTTTAGTTCCTACTATGTGAAAAATACACTGACTACAGAGGAGGTGCGAAGCGTTCAAAATGCAGGAGTGCTGCTGGAATCAGAGCCTGAATCTTGTGGAGCACAGTTAGAAGGCTTCCTCAGTTGTTTTTTTTTTGGTACACTTCAAAGAGGATGCCAAGGAGTCTGTATCTGGCACAGTGTGATTGGGCAATGAAAGACATATATCTCATAGGATTAGGGAGCATGGGAAAGATATCACTGCCTGTTCATTATCCAAATGAACTAGAGCTGTAACTTCCCCATGTGCAAGTGCATGGCTAGAAAGGGGAGGTTTTGATTGCTTTGTTTCTTCTCTACTAGTCATATTGATTCAGTAATGGAGGAAAAAAAAGATCTATCCCTTGAATATTGCTGATAGTCTGTATGTCCTTTGCAGTTAGCAAATCAAAATACTGCTGTGTTTGCCTGTGTTGTAATGGAATAGCACATCATTTCTCATTTCTGTTCTAGGAATAAGAAAGTCGTGTTTTAGTATTTGAGTATTTGAGGGTTTGTAGTGTATTCTGTTAATCACAGAATCCTAGAATGATAGGGATCGTAGAGTCCAACCCCCCTGCCAGAGCAGGATCACTCAGCGCAGGCCACACAGAACAGATCCAGGTGGGTTTGGAAAGTCTCCAGAGAAGGAACACTCCAGAAACTCTCTGGGAAGGCTGTTCCAGGCTCTGTCACCTTCACAGGAACAACGTTTTTCCTCATACTGAGGTGGAACTTCCTGTGTTCCAGTTTGTGCCCATTGCCCCTTTTCCTATCCCAAGGCACCACTGAAAAGAGACTGGCCCCTTCTACTTGACACCCACCCTTCAGAGATTTGTAAATATGAGTAAGATCTCCTCTCAAGCTTCTCTCCTCCAGACTAAACAGCCCCAGGTCCATCAGCCTTTCCTCATAAGAGAGATGTTGCAGTCCCCTAGATCTGACAAGTGTACAGCAGGTTGTTGTTTTTTTTTAAAAAAAATCTCACCATAGTACTTTGAAAAGTCATAAAATGGTAAAATACTGCCACTTACGTGCAAAGTTGTCACGGTGCATAGTAGGAGCATTTTATTAAAAGGTGGTTGTGTCTGGGGTAAATTCTCAGAAAATTTTCAGAGGTTAAAAGTTTTTTGGGGAAGAATGTGCAACCTGATCCTCATGGTTTCAGTGAAAACTTGTGGATGACATTTTTTATGTATTGTGGCATTTTTCTCCTAAATATTTCATATCACACGAATTTACAGCTGAATTACGCTGTATGAATGATAGCATATCACATCCTCAGAATAATATTATTATAATAAAAAGCCACACAGCATTCATGTGGTGACCCACCTGACACTGGGAAAATTTTAACACTGCACTCTTTCTCCACTCAGCCAGATTTTCCCTGCACAATCACTTCCTAAGATCAGGACCACCCACTCTCTGACATACGATAAGGTTTTGAAAAATGACCTGTCAGCAAGATTCACATTTATACTTAACTAATCCTCTCAAAACCAACTGAAATTTCTAATGTTTCCCCCCCAAAAAAAATTCTCTGAGGGAGCTATATAATGCATTATTTCCAGATGTATAATAAATAGCATGTTTTAAAAAAAATAAATGCTAGGAAAGCCAACATTTAAGACAGTTTAAGGCACAAAGGCACGTAAAGGAAACAGTGTTGAGTGCAGGAAAGATGATTTGGTGCCAGGAGTGTCTATAGAGATTGCTGTGAGGAAACTAAGGATCAAAGTCCTTCTAATTTGTAAGATTTTATTATAAGAATATTTAATTATAATATATATGTTCCCATGTGTAGAAGAGTGATTTAAAACATCCAAGTGAAAATATTTCTGATGTATTTCACAATTCCTATATCCAGCGCCCATACCTTGCCAGCCTGCTGCTCTCGGTACAGTGCCTTTGTCTGTTCCTAGAGGTATGCCCATGTCGTCTCCCAGTCTTCCCTTCCAAACAAGATGCTACTCCCCCATCTATTTGGGAAGCCTTTATTCTTTCTCGTACTGCAGATAATTCATCAAACCAGGCTTTGGCCCTCTGATGATTCAACATTTTCCTTAATGTCACGGTACATTTGGTAGTACAAGCCAAGGCCAGCTTCACACAGTTCCTCTCAAAGTGGAAAGCATCCAGTTGTCCTGGGGAGCCCTCAAAAAGGCCATCAAGAACAACCACCTATTCTTGACAGAACCTAATAAAAAAAATATAAAAACACCTAAACAAGACCGATATATTTTGAAGTGTTTTCAGAGGGGTTGGATAAATAACTCATGAACAATTACATACTGTCTACTGGATACAAGAAATCCACTAAACTTCACTGTAATGTATTGACATTTGTGCAATATTCAATACCACACCCTACACTTTGTGCACTTACAAGCATCTTCTATCACATTCCAAATTTTTCTCAAAAAAATAAATATTTTTTTCCACAAATTTTTTTTTTTTTTTTTAAGCATGAACTATTCCTCTCTATTGCCTCTCTTATTACTGGCCTCTTCCTCTCATTCTTGGAACAGAGCAGATATTTGTTTCACTGCCTCTATTTCTTTAATTCCCCAGCATTTGGTTTCACTTTCCTTGCCTTTATTTTATCACCTTCTCTCCACTGTCTTTCTCTGCTACATCCTGACACGGTATTTTAGGCTAATGCCATTCCATGAGACTCAGGAAAACATCTTCTCCAGCTCTAAATGCCAAATATAGCAAAGACAGAAGACAGCTGGGTCCTGTTACACAGATGAGATTTTCTGTTTTTTAAAGTTTGACTGTTAAAGTAAAGTTTGACTGTTAAATTGAAAGTGCCTTAATTGTCTTTCTACTTTTGGGGTTTTTTATGTCTTTTATCTTTACCTTACAGGGTGCAATGCAGTGCAATATCAGTTTAATATCACTGCTACAAAGTAGTTAGTGAAACAGAAGTAAAAGCTGCAGAGCATGGAGCTTCTGAGAGATAATAGTGTATCTCTCAAGTGCAATCACTTTCTGATGTCATGGCAGCTCTCTTGGCCTCCTACACTGAAACCCAAATTTTCAGTCTCTCGCCTTATCCTGGCTTTGATATTCTCAATTTTTTGTTCTGTTGGAGTTGTTTGGGGTTTTTTTTGTTATTAGATATACTACGTAATATCAGTGAGTGAAGAATAACAGCAAAGCACCATTTCAGATTTCTGTAAGGAACTGAAAAATATACTCTGCCTTGGTTTTTGTTTTGGAGGGTTTTTTTCAGATATTTCTGTTCATTCTTTGAAAGTATCTTTAGTGATCTTTCACAGATAGTAACAAACTGGTATGCTTAATATCTCTACTGCTTTGAGTTCCAGGTGTGCCATTTAATTGTAACCATTTCAAAGATTATTTGTCTTTGAAGAAAATCCATGGATTTGTTACTAAGCTCTGAAAACAAGATGGATAGAAAAGGAATTCTTTGGTAAGCCTTTAAATCCACTAAAAGAAGTGTTGAGGTGGCACAGGTAAATTGATGAGCTGATGAAAACAACCCATAATGAATTAACTTACATTTTTTGTAAGCCCAGATCTCCTGGTGAGGAAATTAATTCAATGTACCTTGCTTTTTTTCCACACTAAAAGAAAATCAGTAATATTATTTTATTAATGAGGCAATCCTATGTACTTGGAAGACTATCTTAGGCATGTGCAGATAGAGTTTCAGAGACACACTTGCTTTTTGAGCATGATTTGTAGTTATCAGAAAACTGTTAATAGAATCTGGATTTATAATTTGGCAATTTTTTAGCAAATTAACACAGAACTCTGATTTTGCATCATCTTCTTTTCATACCTACAAGAATATTTTCCTCTAGGTCAGGTATGTGCCATAGTTGGTAATTCTTAAGAGAAACACTTTTGTCTCTGGCTCTCATTCTTTCTTCCTGGAGTGCTGAATAAAATATCTCATTTGTATTTATTAGTTAGCGCTACTTCTCTGCCTTTTTGTTCCGCCTTTCTGTCTTCCTTTACATGGCTTTTTAATTAAATCTTATTCTGTCCTTTCATTACTTATTAACGTTTTCATTGGGGAAGACGAGTTTTTACTCTCCTCACAAAGCAGAGTCAATTTATTTCAATAACCTCACTTAGGCTTAGATGTCAGGAATAAAACAAATAATCCATTTGCTAATTATGCAGATTGCAGTGACAATTTCAGAACGCATATTGCTAACAATGTCAAATGGTTACACCTGGAATATGGCTTCTGCTTCACGAGCCAATGTGCTGACTATTCATGTGACAGCATCCGATGATTCTAACTGGGACCACTTGAGCTAGGTAGCTCAGTAAAGGTGATCTCCCTATTTCATCAGTTGTGACAAATATGTCTGTTGTGAAGATGACTTTGACATCAAAGTTAACCTCCTCATCCTGGCCAGCCCTCTAAAGAGGCGTACAAGTGATCATACAGGAGCTCAGACCCGCAGTTTATGTGCATGAAGTTAGACAGTGTGAATAAACTTGTCTCTGTGTCTGCAAATAGCCAGGTCTCATTACACAAAGGATTCACAAAGATGCTTTAACTGTAGCTCTTGTTTTAGCCACACTCCCACAGAGCAGTTTCCTGGTGATACTTCCAAACTTCTGTTACCTGCAGACCTCTGCCCACAGTTCATCTGTCACATAGCTACTGATGAGCTGTGATTCCAACAGCTGCTGGGTTCACCAGGGCTTGCTGGCACATCGGTCAGAAGGGAAAGATCATACATAAGACAATTTGCAAGTAGGAATCTCTTGTTTTCAGAGAGGCTGCAACACAGTGAAACGGGTTTCCCAGAGAATCTGTGGAGCCTCATCCCTTGAAGTGTTTAAGACCAGGCTAGATGAGGCTCTGAGCAACCTGCTCTAGTGGGAGGTGTCCCCGCCCATGGCAGGGGGATTGGAACAAGATAATCTTTAAGGTTGCTTGCAACTCCAGCCAGTCTATGATTCTATGATAACCCTGAGAGGCTATGTGTGGAAGGAATGTACACACTTGTGCCACCCCGATATCGAGCTCAATATACCAAAACACTCAGGAGAGTGAAGTATAAAAGTAACTCACACCAGCAAAACATTGCTGAATGTCATTGAGGTTTGCAAGTGGATGGCTGTACAGGAGGAAATTATCTGTAAAACAAAAGATTTCAGTACTTGCATGCAGGGAAAGGTGAACTTTTCCAGTAGAGGTTATTAGAGCTATGAACTAACCTTTCCATCTGACTCAATGCTCTGTTTCAAGCTTCTCCTCTTCCGTAGAGCTCGCTGGCTCTTGACAAATTATAGGTTAATATGTTAAGAAGCAGTTGCACAGAATTGCCTTCTGTATATTGGATTTTACACGCTGGCCCTTGGCTGCTGTCCCCACCACAACATCAGGCTGCTTGTATAAGTGGTAAAAGAGACATGCTGGCCAATGAAGACAAACAGTCCTCACCACGGCAGCCACAGCCCCACAGTGGCACAACCACAAAACTCGCATTCATAAAATAAGGCACTATATACAAGAAGTTGCCTAGGCTGAAAAAAAAATTGGACTTTTCAGATGCTCGAGGTGTTAAATATAAGCATGATCACATTTTCACCAGGATTCCACAGGAGGTAGAATTAATATCTCAGAAGCTAAAATACTGTGACGACATGACACATTTTATGGCATATATGGCATTATAAGACAACTCTTTTAATTTCTTGGCTGCGGCTCAAAAATTGATGTAGAAAAGTGAATATTGAGAAGACAAGTTGCATTTCATTGCTGTATCTGAGAAAAACCAAAGTTTCCCAGAGAAGAAGCTGCACTTACTGATTCTGTAGTGGTGGCACTTCCCCAGAGGCCCTGGGGCACTGTCTCTCAGGTAGGATTAGTGGGAGATGACAGAGCCAGGCAGGCAGCCTCACTGGGATGTAGTGTTTTGGTTACTTCATCTGCTAATTCACGAGACTTTTTAACTATGAATTTTAAGAGCTATTGTGTAGATGTAATGGGAAGATGCATTGCACCAAAATGATATTCCTATTTATTAACTTCTTAATAAAACTGCAAGTGCAAATACAAAATTACATCCATTTTGAAAATACTCTCACTGTTCCTTTAGCAGAAGTACCAAGCAATAGATTTACTGGTATTCTTTAAAGAAATTCTCTTGTTTGCTGATACAGGTAGGATTTTGTAAGCTTAGTACAAACTAATTAGTTTTTAATATTTTCTTACATTCATAAAGACATACCACACTGATTTTATATAGATTTTCGGAGAGGAGAGGGAGAGAAGAGGGAGAAACCAACAAAAATCAGACCTTTATAGCCAGCAGCGGTTACAGTATCTGAGCAAATAGATATTTCCAGAAAAAAAATCAAGGATCTGTAACACATATTTAATGTAACACATATCCAGGATGAATCCTTTGCAGTTGTATATATCCCTTAATCGTATACTGGTCATCTACTAAGTGACAAAAGCTGTTTCCATTTCCTTTGAGCTCCACATTTGAAAATGCAGAGCCTGCAATCCTGAAAAGGAATCTTCCCCAGAATCTCAGAAAATACACTCTGCAAGTCCAACCACTCTTTCTGTATGATCCTGAAATTTCTAACTGACTCAACTTTCACTCAACATGTAGCAGTTCAGGCTTTTCCCTTCTGCTTTTCATGATTTTTTTTAGGCCTTCCAAAAAGTGTAAGCATAAACTCCATCATACTTGAGAGCACTCAGCAGCTCTCTCGTAACACCATAGCAAGTTCAAAAAAAAACCAAACCAAAACAGAGATATATATAAACATAGGTCATGTTTAAACGATGAAACTCACCATTGTATGGCAATTCAGATGACAAGAGTTGTTACAGGCACAAAACATGAGCTTACAAATTCACAGAGGAAAAAAAAAATGTATCAAAATATACCATACACAAATATATCTCTTATGTCTGAGGGAGTCTGTGAGACACAGACTGCCAAAAAATGGGAAACTATGTCTAGAAGTATATATGGTTGCTTTGTTGCTATGTTCTTCCTAAAGAACTCATGCTGGCTATTTACAGACATGCAATAACGAACTGGGTACATCTCTCTGTTCTTTATTTTTTACATATTATACAGTAAAGTTTAGATACCCAAAATGTAGGAGAAAACAATAGAGAAAGAAATGGTATCATAAAAATATAATGCAACGCTAATTTCTGGAAAGAACTCCAGGGAATCACCCGACAAGGCAATGAGGCATATGGTACTCACTGCTTGAGATCAAAACCCACTTCTTAAAATGCTAAAAGCTAATTATGGAGATTATTTACCGTTGGCGCTCGATGGTGATTTGGCATTTGACCAGTAAGTAATTCACAGATCAGGAGGGAGGTTTGCTTCCTGATTAAATGGATAACAAACATTTCAAGCAGAAGCTCAACATGAATGCAAACCAATAATAAGGCACTTCTACTGTGAACTTTGGAAATTCATGGACAATTTCACAGACACTGCGCCGCAGCCCAAATACTTACTGATTAGATCACACAGATAAAGTGAAATAGCCATTCTATTTTATTGTTAGAGGGTATACATATATCCCTTTCATTGTTGGGGGCCTCATTAGACACTTCCTGCTCTGGAATAACCTGATAACATGTAGCAAAAGCCATAGGTATAAACTTACTACCTGAGTTACTCTCCCTGTCTTCCCTGAGAAAAGATACTGGGTTTATATACGATATTTCCCCAATTTATCTTCCGTAGAAGATCGTACGGTATCTGAGCTCTTCAAGAACTCATACTTGAATGGAGATAGGCAATTTATCTCCTGCAGTGCCAGCATTTTAGGGCTCATCTTGCCTTGGGAAAAATCACCCCTGATCTTTTGGTGTGCCTCATGAGCTTGTAGCAGACATAACCTGCTAACCCTTTATTATTATTATTAATCCGTATTAAATCTCACAATTTCTCACTTAATTAGCATTTCTCTCCTGACTACAGAATTTCTAATATTCATAGAAGACTTATATTAAGCAGCAGAGGGACTGATGCAGGTTATATAGGTTATTATGAGCATTGCTGTAGATATTAAGCTGTGTAGCTAATTTGACAACTCACTGATAGGTTCATTTCAGAAAAGAAAATTCAGTGTCAGTGATAGTGGAAGGGATGATTTTAACTAATCCGAGCTGCTGATGGATTCTGCATTGAGAACAGCAACTCAAATCAAGCCCTAACAAATTTTCTTTGACCAAAACTGAAAATAAATGGTCTAGTGGGAGGTGTCCCTGCCCATGGCAGGGGGGATGGAATAAGATGATCTTTAAGGTCCCTTCCAACTCAAGCGACTCTATGATTCTATGATTTCGGCATAATGTACAGAATAATAAACAAGGTACATTACAAACATATGTCAAGAGGTAATGCTGCAATTAAATATTTGATCTCTACTATTTACCTATAATATTGCATGGCTTTTGGTGACTTGTATTGCAAAGATCTAGCAGAAGGCAATTTGAATGATTAGAGCTTTGAAATCACTTTTATATGAAAAAACAAGATCTGACATGACGAGCATTTACAATAATCAATATTTTAGAAGGAGATTGCTTAAATATCCATGAATTATTTCACAATGTAAGGGCATAGGAACATCTAAAAGATTTTTTTTTAATTACATTTAAAAATAATAATGAGAAGAATGCATTTACAGGCATGGTTTGGCACCACTAACAAAAGCCAAGCACGTAAGAATTTCTCCTGGCTCCCAAGAGCCCTATCTAACTACTTGGACAGAGAGCACAGGCTGATTGCAAATGTGCTGCAGTCTCTGTCCCAGCTGCCGGAATTGTGATGGTAAAGGGTAGTAGCAGAATTCCACTTGGGTTGGACTGACAAAAAGGCATCTTATCTACAAGAAAGCAGTTACAGCTTCATTTTAACCTGCCTTCTGAGCCCGTGCCTGAATGCTGTTGTAATTGGCTCGGTTATGCAGGCTTTTTTCTTGCTGCAAATCAAAGTGCTGGCATATCAAAGAAAGGCATTTTCCTAATTTTAGGAAGTTACTTCAAAGTTACTTCACTGGGGTATCTCTAGACAGATGTCTAGAGCCAAAGTACTTGTGGGTGTAATTCTTTTCAGCAAAGGAGCCTGGCCAATGACTTCAAAGAGAGATTACAGATTCCTTATCTTTTGTTAATTCCTTTGGGTAACCTTATTCCTCCAAGTCTATCACAAGTTCCTTCTGATCTTTAAGGTAAGTAGTTGGCAAAGAGATACTTCCTAGAAAGGGGTGCCTAGACCAACCAGGAACATGCCTTTCTAATATGATGGCTGATTTTAATAAATAATATAATATGATATAATGTGATATAACATGATATAGCAGTATAGTATAGGATATAATATAATAGTACAGTATAGTATATTCACAGAATCATCAAATATCTTGAGCTGGAAGGGACCTATTGTGAAATACATATTAATATATTTAAAATATAAAACATGTTATGAAATATTTAATAGAAGTAAATAAATAATAGAGTATGATAAAATGATTGGGAAACTGGCAACCAAATTATGTGGAAGGGCTGCAGGTAGCAATGAGCTCTCCTAGATCATGTTTCCGTGATTAGATTTTTAAGTTAAAAAAAAACCAACAAAAACCCCCATATTGTTGTGGGTATTCTATTTCCTGGGACTAACAGCTCTAAGAGGAGAGGGAGTAGGAAGCAAATGGTACTGTCTCTTTTTCATAGTTGTGAGCTCAAAGTACACTGAAGGGGAAAAGGTTACTTATCCTTTTGTAGTGTCTTTTCCCAAATTTCAGTCACTATCCTACACCTCATCTAACACATTTCCGAATTAATTCCTTAACTGACACTATTTTATTTTTTTTTGGCTCAGTGTTCTTTGCCTTCTATTTACCCATCATTATCTGGCCTCATACCCTACTTTCTGATACCTAGTTTTCCCTTCCTCATATTCTGGCACTGCAGGGAAAAGCCCAGGGAGAGGATGTGCGTGCAGAGCTGTATTTCCCCTTGGCAGAAGCCACAACTCCTCCCGTCCCCAGATTTTCCAATGGCGAGAGGCAGCAGCACATGCTGAGCACTTAGCCCAGGCTCGACCCATCTAGCAAGGTGTGAGTCAATTAGCTCTTGGGGTAACCACCTGAGATAAGACTGGAGAATGAAGGAGAAGAAAAGTGTGTCTATTCTCATTCAAGTCTTCCAATAGTTTTAATTTTTTTTTTCAGTTCTGGTTCGTAGTATCAATGCTGCCGATAGGTAAATGTTTCCAAATGCAAGGCTAATTCTGGATTCCTTCAGCTCCCAGTGATTACAAGGGATAGTCCAACACCTCAGAGGTCTTACTTTATGAAAGCTACCGCTATCTCATCTGCGCTAATTAAGATTAAAATCCACCGAGGATAAAACTCTGAACGCTCTCACTTTCCAAAGTATTCCCTACGCTGAGTAATGACTGTTTTCCTGGGTAAACTTTGCCAAGACCTGGACCTTAGTAAAGCATTTAGAGCTCTAAAAGGCAGCATTTACTCGCATGAATTATACCATTTTACAGCAAAAGTTCCAGAGTGCTACTCACATGAGTAAGAATTGCAGTTCGTCCATCATTAGGAAGGCTATAAATAAATAAATGTTAAAATATAAATACATAAGCATATTCTTAAGGCTTGCAAAGCAGGCTTTTTAGAAGTGTACTAATAATTTAGCCTGCCAATAACTGTTCTTAATGAAACCCTTCAGACTAGTGTTGGAAGAGTTTTGCTTGATACAAGTGGAAAAATTGTGCATATTAACCTGATGCGGGGGTGGTGTCACTCCAGGCAATGTGCTTGTGTGTGTGTTTGAGAAGCTCTTCAGAGAAAGGAGAACCACTCAATAACAGCAAAATACAAATATCACAACATCAAGAAAACCAAACAAGGAAAGATATTAAAGGACTTCAGATTGTGTTTACATTATTTTTATGCATTTCTTCTTTTGAGTGGAGAGTGCTGCTTCTTTAAGAACAGCCTGTGTGACAGAATGAACAAATTTAAAATGCTCTTGTATTTAAAGCCCCTTGTGAAACACATTCAAATGCAGAGTAAAAATGTCCATTATTTTCTTCCTGACCTTAAATTTTCAAAGGGTGGTGCCTTTACTCACATGAGGAAAATTTTTCTGCTCCACACACAAGAACTCTGTGCAAGAAACTGGCCAACACAAGATGCCCTTTTGTTACATTAACCTTACAAACTGGTTGTAAACCAGAGAATTGTCTTCTACCACTCAGTTCGGCTTCCACTGTTAGGCCTCCTACCCTTCATCTTCCTTCTCCGTTCCTGCTCGTCCACACGAAGAGAAACTGCCGAATCCCAAGTTTCTAAAAGAAAAAGTCTCGTTCCTTCCTCAGTTGTTCTAAGGAGGCGATTTTTAAAACCTTCATAGTCCACGGGGAGACTGCTCCCTCTTCTGGCAAACGTGCCTATTGCATTTACTACATTTACTCATTTACTGCAAATGAGGCCAATTATATACATCTGCTTTACTATCGATAGCTATCGATTATTAGAAAAATTCATAGACATTACAAACTGCTTCATAGTAAGATCCGTTCTGTAGTACTACACAATGCTGGCAAAGAGCACCATTAAACACTTTATTGTATTTATTATATTAAACTTTCTTTAGTGTTAAACTTTATTGGAAAGCTCAAAATATGTGATGACTCTGCTTGTAATGACAGTTTGTGGATGGAGCCAACTGTCTATCAAAAAACCCTAAAACTTCATTTTAGAAGCTGCTGAAGTCTCCCTTTGAAGGATACTGGGGAAGGATCAGTGGGCAGGGCTGGTCACCCTGAGGTCACTATAGGGCCAGCCCCTGGTGACAGGAGTCACAATGGCCAGGGCAGTAGAAAGCGCAGCAGCCTCCCCTGTCCTGCTGCTAGAGCTGGCCCCGGGGGCAGCCCCAGCACATCCCAGCACATCCCTGCCTCGGGAATTACTTGGAGGAGGCTGAGGGAGGAAGACCAGAGGCAGGTCAAGGCTGCTGGAGAGTAGAAGAACCACCAAACCCTGGAGGTGCCCCAGGCTGTCAGGCTTTCCCAGCTGGAGAGCAGTGGAAACACCAAGGGAATGCCTTCTTGAGGAGCCCTGCAGAGCTGGCCATCCTCGTCCCCTGCGGAGCCAGGGGCAGCCGCCGTACAAAACGGGATGTAGAGATATCATCAGGGGTCCCAGTGCTTTGGAGCACTCACCGATGTCCTGCCA
>VWZK01019772.1:21921-51604 GCA_013396935.1 Baryphthengus martii | reverse complement strand
TGTGCAGCCACCTCTGCCCTGGCCGAGCTGGCCGAGCACCCGGCGCTGAGCGGCCCGCTCCTCACCCGCCACCTCGGCCTCCTCCTCGCCGGTCTCTGCCTGCTGGGCCACGGCCCTGCTGCCCACTGTGAGGTCCGTGGACGCTTTCTGCTCCCGCTCCCCCTGCGTGGTCGGTGCTGGTGTGGGCAAAACTGTGCCAAAAATGGTTCAGGGTCTCCATCATGCGTGATGGCTGTGGCTGTGCCGGGTGCCTGCTTGCTCAGCTCCAGGGCTGGCTCCCGTGCTGAAAGAGGAGTAGATTTAGGTTAGATATTAAGAGGAAGTTCTTCACCCTGAGGGTGGTGAGAGCCTGGCCCAGGTTGCCCTGGCAGGTGGTCACTAACCCACCCTTGGAACCAATCCAGGGGAGGGTGGATGCGGCTCTGAGCAACCTGCTGTGGTTGCGGGTGTTGGAACTAGAGGCTGGAAGTAGATGACCTTTAAGATCCCTTCCAACCCAAACTAGTCCATGGTTCTGTAGAAAGGTTCACAGTCAAGTTCAAAGGGGCTGAGTTGTCCCTGCTATGGGGATTGGACTAGATGATCTTTAAGGTTCCCACCTAAACCATTCCATGGACTGTGCACTTTAATCTCCACACGGAAGAAGAGAAGGGAGCCAGGGACCCTGGTGAGGGGTGAGATGGGCACTATCAGGTGGTTGGGACCAGTGGGTTTAGCACCAGCAGCAGGACTGTCCTCACCACTCAAAGGGTTGTTTTTTTCCAGGGTGTTTCGGAAGCGGAGCGAGCACGATGCCGGGAAACCCTGCAGCACATCCTGGATCGCGTCTACCAGCCGCTGGCGGTGCGGGAGCTGCTGGTCCTGCAGGGACAGCCCAAGCAGGTACCTGGCGGTGGTGGGGACATCCCTGGGGTGGGGGGCTCGGGTGCTGGCACTGATTCCACGGTGCTCACGCGGAGTAGTGCGAGGTGGCGATTCCCACGCTGGCCATCCCACTTGTGAGGGTCTGTAAGAGCTGCTAGGTTCTGTGGATAGAGCTCTTGGTGCTTCCTGTGGTTCTTCCACACAGAAGCTGGGGTCTGCTGGTTACACAAGAGCTGAGCTGACGTCCCAGGCTGATATTTGGACAATGCCCTAATAATGTGGTTTTAAGTTTTGGTTAACACTGAAGTAGTTTGGACTAGACAGAGAATCACAGAATGATTTTGGGTTGGAAGAGCCCTTGAAGCTCCTGGAGTCCCAGCGCTGCCCCATCCCTGCCAGGGCACCACTGAGCCCTGTCCCTCAGCACCACAGCTCCACGCCTTGGAAACCCCTCCAGGGAGCAGGGGGACTCCAGCCCTGCCCTGGGCAGCCTGGCACAGGCCTGGACAACCCCAAAGGGGCTGGAACAAATTGTTCCTCAGCTCCAACCTCAACCTCCCCTGGGGCAACTGGAGGCCACTTCCTCTTGTCCCATCACTTGGGGAGAAGAGATCTCACCCCTGCCTCTGGCTCCAAGCTCCTGTCAGGGAGTTGTGGAGAGCCAGAAGGTCTCCCCTGAGCCTCCTTTGCTCCAGGCTGCACAAGCCCAGCTCCCTCAGCCGCTCCTCCCCACACTCCTGCTCCAGACCCTTCCCCAGCTCCGTTGCCCTTCTCTGGCCACGCTCCAGCCCCTCCAGGTCCTTCTGGGAGGGAGGGGCCCAAAACTGACTCCAGGATTTGAGGGGCAGCCTCCCCAGTGCCCAGTCCAGGGCAACAATCCCTACCCTGGCCCTGCTGCCACCCCACTGCTGACCCAGCCAGGATGCTGGTGACTTCACATCTGGGCCAGGACCTCCACTGCAGCCACTCTCTTAGTGCCACCTCCGCAGCCCAGCACGCTGTGACAGCCCCTGGCAGGAGTCACTGCTGCTCCTCCTTACATACACCACCCCCCTAAGCCCCCCGTGCACTGTCTCAGTAATGAGACAGTCGGAGCTGCTGCCTCAGCCTGAGGGGCTTTAATTAAAGGAGAGATTGCACTGGGGGCTGCTCCTGGGCAGGTTGGCCGCTCTCATTAAGCCTTAATTAGCTTTGTGCCACTGGGTGAAGAATTGATTGATGAAAACCATTTCCCTGTCCTGCACTCCTGTCTGGCCGCCTGTTAGCGAGGAGGGTTGCCCAGGAGCGTGTAGATACACCCTTAACCGGTGCCTTTGTCTCCTTCCAGGGTCCTCCCTCTCCCGGGACACCGAGGCCGCCGTCCCTGGCACGGGCTCCGGGTTGGCTCCGGCGTCTCTGCGGCCACCTCCTCTCCCAGAGGCTCCTGAGGCCCGGCGGCGTTCAGGCCGTGGTTCGGGGCGTCCTGGAGGGCGCAGGCGGTGAGTAGAGTGAGCTCACGTCCAGCTCTTGCCTTCCCTTGTTGAATTGCTTCAGGAACTTCCTCCTGGATTTAAAGACTAGAAAGTATCTGAGTAGTCACCTAATGGCAGGCGTTAGAATATACTGATTTTCTCACAATGAGCATTAAGAGAGCAGTGTGAGTATTGCTAAAAACATTCAGAGGAGCAGTGTGAGTATTGCTAAAAATGCCACCGGTAATCATACAAAATGGGTTTTCCCAGCCTCCTGGGGCAGTGGTCTTTCACAAAGCCTGAAGGAAAAGCTTTTTCTAACTTTTGGAATGGAGACAAAGCTCTGTCCACGCTGAGCAGATTAAAAGCGACTGCGATGATGTGTCTGAGACGTCTCGTCCCCTGAGAGGCACGGGAAAGACGAAGCCATCGGAGCACGGGGACGGGAAACGGCTAGTGTCAGGCCCAGCTGGCTTAACCCCCACTCAGATTTTGTCTCTGATTGTTCTGGCCTCCCAGCTGCAAATACCCTTATTTTGGAGCACACCCTCACATTGAGGTCCAGACTGGAAGCCTCTGAACTCATTTAGTCCGTTTTAATCACACCTCGTGTGTGTTCGGAGTGTGGATTGCTCTCATTTGTTCTGCTGGCGCCGGTTTGGTGTGAGCCATGCTCAGCACCGGGCTCTGAGCAGCCACAGGTGGCGTGAGACCTGATCCCACTCCCTGCTCTCCATTCACTGCCAGGGAGGGAAGCTGTTGCTCCCTAAATGCTGAATCCCGTGTTTTTTGGTGCCAGAGCCTCCTCTGGCCAATACCTACCTGACGACACCGTCCAAGCACGACCTCCCTCCACCTTTTGGCTCTTTGCAGAAGCTGTTTTCCATTATTTAAGTAATTTTTCCCCTTTCGTCATTAAGTTCGAGTGTCTCCTGAGAGGTGCTTGGCTTAAAGACAGTAATAAAAGCTACAAATCCAATTTTTGGCCGCAAGCGCCTGGCTGTGGATCCGAGCTGATCCTGGCTCGGTGCTGGTGCCGCAGGTGGCGCTGGTGCTGAAGCAGCAGCTGGGGATTGGAGAACGTGCGACGCGGTGGCGAAGATCCTGGCGTCCTGCCCCCAGCAGTGCCTTTCCCTGGAGGACTACTGCGGCCTGGTGTGCCCCCAGGTAGGGCCCTCTCCTGTCCAGCCAGCAGTGCGCCACTTCCAGCCGGGAATGTCGACCCAGAGAGCGTGAAGTGCCGTCACTTCTGTTTGAGCGAGGCCAGGCTAGAGGCGGAACCGTGTGGAGGTATTTTTCTGCTGCTCTGGCAGTGGGATGTGTTTCCACCCTGCTCTTAGGTTTTCCGTGTTTGATTGGAGTGCTGGAGAGCGTTGTTGGGTCGCAGGAGCCGCTCAGCGCTGCGCTGCCAGGAGCTCCCCGCTGTGGAGCGGCTTTTGGCTGTGGCAGTGGGGAAGGCTCCTGCTTTGAGCCCAGAAATGCATCCTGTGTGAATGTGTGCACGGGGAGGAGACTGGCACTGTGGAATGTTGTGCCAAAATGTCCAATGAATCATGGAATTGTTTGGGTTGGACNCCAGCTCCTTCTGGGAGTGGGGAGCCCAGAGCTGACCCCAGTAATTACCACATAGGAGGCTCCTCAGTCTCTGCTGGTGGCTGCAGGACTGTCTGCTTGCCTCCTGAGGGGCTGCTGATCTTTGTTCCTTTCTCTTGTACTTTCCTTCCAGATCCTGGACTTGCTGCATGTCCAGGACAAGCTGACAGCTCACCAGTTCCAGCGAGTGGCCACCACAACGCTGCTGACCATGGTGAAGGAGCACCCTCAGCTGGCAGAGAAGCACCTACTCCAGCCCCTCCTGGCACCGCTCCTGCGATGCTCCGAGGCAGCAGGTACCATACCGGCTGCTCTCTGCCAAGCCCCTGTTCAGAGCAGGGGCTGCTGTCTCTTCTCATTTGCCTGCCTCTCCCCACCAGAATTTTCTCAGGCTGCTGTGGACATGAGCCTGGCTCCGTCAGCTCTGCCCGTGTCCATGTGACCGGAGGCACTTGAGTGGTTACTATCGTGTGGAAGAGCCAAGTAGTGGGGCTTTGCCACGTACTCTTTGGGAAACTCTCCCACTCTGACAGTCTTGTTCGGGGCTTCCAGACGGAAGCCATCGGCTCCCCACGCTCTCCCGGGAACAATCCATCCCAAAGTTGTTGCCTGCTTGGATTTGCTTGTAGCCTCGTGGAGTTTGCGACACCGGCACAGGGAGGTTTAGTGCAGCCAACGAGGGTCGTTGTTTCCCAACCTGCTCAGATGGAGGAAGGGAAAGCAGGAGAAGCATCAAAGTGCTTTGTGGTGCTGGGGTTGGTGTTCTGCTGGAGGCTCCTCACCACAGAATCACAGAATCAGAATGTTTTATGATAGAAGGGACATTTCAGAGCTCATCTCATCCAACCCCCCTGCAGGGAGCAGGGACATCTGCAACCAGAGCAGGTTGCTCAGAGCCCCATCCAACCTCCCCTGCAATGGGGTCAGGGATGGGGCAGCCACCACCTCTCGGGGCAACCTGGGCCAGCCCCGGTGTTTCCAGTTAGCAGGTGGGTTCTGATGCGTCTGCCTTTGGTTTTCAGAGCTGGCGGTGGAAGATCTACCAGCGGGGACCGTGCTGGTGAGCGAGGCAGAGCTCAGCGGCTGTGTGGAAGATGTGCTCAAGGTATCGTGGCTGATTCGGGCCTGAGGGTAGGAGAGAAAACTACCCTGAGAAAGAGCTGGTTTGGGTTTTTCTGAGCAGTTTGAGGTGTGCGACCGCGACACAACCCCGCGACTCCTGCGGTCATAGTGCTGAGAGCCGCACAGAATGACCTGGTGTGCAGCGCTGCGCCGGCGGGACCGCAGCTCCGGGCTCTGTCACGCAGGCACTGCTGGAATCTCTTCAAGTGTTCTCATCCCAAAAGCCCCTGCGAGGTGGCAGCGAGCTCTTGCTGCTTGGTTTTTGCCCCGACGTCATTCTGGTGTGTCAGAGGAGGAAGAGTCAGAGCAGGAGTCTGTGTTGCTCTTGTATCCTCTTCTTCCTCGGCAGCAAGACTTTGAGCGTTGTGAAATCGGGAGCGTGTGCAGGGCTGCTGTGTGCGGCTGGGCTGGGCTGGGATCGCCAAGCGGGCAGCGTGGTGGGCGAGAGGACCCAGTCAGGAGGTGCTGACCTGGCACATGTTGCCTCGGGTGTCCATCCCCATCTGAGATGCTGCGGCTCATCTTCCAGGGTTGGAATTATGCAGCTGGTGAGGGAAGAATGGATTGCAGGGAATCCTGCAAGTGCTGAATCACAGAATCCCAGTGTGGTGGGGGTTGGAAGGGCCCTCTGGGGATCACCTGGTGCCACCCCCCTGCTCCAGCAGGGTCACCCAGAGCAGGGGGCCCAGCAGCGCAGGGTCCAGGCGCCTTTGGAATCTCTCCAGAGAAGGAGACTTCCCAAGCTCTCTGGGCAGCCTGGGCCAGGCTCCAACCCCCTCCCACCAAAGAAGTTGCTCCTCCCGCTCCCAGGGAACCTCCTGGGTTCCAGTCGGTGCCCGGTGCCCCATGTCCTGGCGCTGGGCACCCCTGAGCAGAGTCTGGCCCCAGCCTCTTGCCCTCCAGGGGCCCTTGAGCTCTTGCTCAGCCTTGCTCAGCTCCCCTCTGGGACTGCTTTTCTCCAGGATAATCTTCAGAGGATACCTGAGCTCTCCAGGCTGTTGCTGGTCATCCTCCTCTTGTTGAATCAGAAATTTTTGAGTTGGAAGGGACCTTTAAAGGTCTTCTGGTCCAGCCCCATAGTCTGTCCCCAGCTTTCTGACAGGCCCTTTGAGATCCTGAAAGGCCACTGGAAGGTCTCCCTGGTGGATAATACGGCTCCTGCCGAGCCTGGTGTTCTCCGTGTAGGAGACAGAAGCTGCTGGGAGCATCTTGCTCCCAGGTCTGCAGAGGGCAGCCTGCACCAGGGCGCTGGAGCTGGCAGCCTTCCTACAGCTCCTGCAGCATTAACCGGTCCTGAAGAGTTGGGCAGCAGCCAGAGCTCCTGAGCTGTGCCAAAACACTTCCGAATGAGTGACCTGGAGAAGAGGGCACTGGAGGTGTGGGCAGCCAGGGCAGCTCGGCAGGGCCCCGACTCGTCGCTCCCTGCTCCTCCAGCCATGACGTGAGCAGATTCCATGTGGCTCTGGAGCTGCTGAGCTGTCACTGCAGGGAGACGGGGAGTGAAGGTGAACTCAGAGCCGTTGCGAAGATTGCTGCTGGAGTGGAGTTCTTCTGGTGGCTGCTCTTTGGAAGCCCAGGGCAGGGCTGGAGTCCCCCTGATCCCTGGAGGGGTTTCCAAGGCGTGGAGCTGTGGTGCTGAGGGAGAGGGCTCAGGGGGGCCCTGGCAGGGATGGGGCAGTGCTGGAACTCCAGGAGCTGAAAGTTCTCTCCCAACCCAAATGATTCAGTGATTCTGTTCCATGATAATGATGAGGAAGGAAAAATGAGTGTCCTGTTTAGCAGGGGCTGTTCTGACCCCGCACCCCGTGACACGTGGGTTTCCGTGTGCACAATGTTAATTTTAGAACCGTGGGTGGGTTAATCCTCCAGCAGCTGCTCCTGTGTGTCCAGTCACCTCCTCTGGAGCTGCTCTTGGTGCAGGATGGTACCTGGAGGCAACGGTGGGCCCTCGGAGCTGCTCCGTGTGCCCGGCTGCTGAAGCTCAGCAGTTCTCCCAGCCCTGCTCAGGGGCCACAGGATGGGGGAGGGTTCAGGGAAATGGAAGGAAACTTGAGTGTCATCAAAAAACCCTCCAGCTTTGCCAACAACAGACCACCTTCTGTGTTGGAGGAGGTGTCTGGGGGGCAGCGTGGTGCCGGTTTAGCACCTTCTGGGGAGCCCCTTCCTGCAAGAAGGGTGTTGAGCAGAATCGGTCCCAACTCTGGCACTCAGGGGAGCAGTGAGGCCCATTCTTACCCTCCCCATGAAGGATTTTTGCAGAGGCCTCTCTTCTGAAACCTTCCCTGATATCTCCTTTTCCTGCCATTCCCACCAGTATCAGCAGTGCCATTTGCTGCCTGCCCTGACAGCAGCCCAGCTTTCTGCTGCACGTTCCAACCCAGTAGGACATCTCCAGCCCAGGAATTCCATTTTTAAGAAGCTGTTGCCTTGCTTACTGGCATACCCCGGGGCAGGCTAAGCTCTTAAACGCCGATTGTTGGGGAGTATTTTACGTAGTAATGATCTGTTGTAACTGGGCTGGCAGGCAGAGACCAGTCTGGAGGGCTGCTCTGTGGCTGCCGCTCACAATGAGTGCTGGGGGAGTTTTGGGGCGGCTCCCTCCTTAATGGCAGAGCCCTGGAGGCCCCTGACAGCAGCCAGATTAGTGAGGAAGCCTCCAGAGGTGGGTGGTGGTGGGAGGGGGGTGGGCTTCTTGCCTAGTGAGTGTCATTTGATGCTGGGTGAGAAACCATCCTTGGGGGCTTCCTCAGGGAGGCTTTGTGTACAAAAGGTTCTGGTTGGGGAGAGTGGCTCCGCGGGGATTAGCACAGGAAAAAAAAAAGATCTGTTTGCATCAATGCAGCACAGGAACCGACCTTATCAGGACGATCTCCCTCCTACCTGGGCTGTGGAGCCGGGAAAGCTCTTGGGTCTGTCCCCGGGGCTCTCCAGCTGCGGAGGTCAGAGGTCGGGGGAGCTCTGGTGTGAAAGGACAGCACCTCCTGGGCAGGTGCTTCGCCCCCTGACACAGCTGCAGAACTTGCAAAAAGACTTTTCTTCCCTTTTTGTTCAAGCTGAAAGCTGTGGAGGGAGATGGAGCCTGCTCAGATGAGGACCTGAACACAACAACCCTGAGTAAACCCTGAGTAAAGTCCAGCCCTTGGTATTTAGCCATTTTGCAGACTAAGTTTTCCCAGTATTACGGCTTTGACTGGAAGCCTCCTACCTGGCTTTTAGCTGGGGACAATTCATCTGAAAGGCTTGGGAAGGAAACACAAAGTCACACAGCTTCTGTGCGTGTTTTTCCTGTGCTCTGTGGGCAGCGAGGTGGGACCTGTGCGCCCTGAGCTGGCAGCAGTGGCTTGGCTGGGAAAGGGGGGCTGATGTCGTGCTGGGAGGTCGTGGACACTGATTTGGGAGCCTCCTCAGAGCCTCTGCAGCCTTCCTGCTCAGCTCAGCACCCACCAGCCCTGCTGCCCTGCTAGGGACTGATCCCTGGATTTGAGATTTGCCTCTTGGTGCTGTATTTCCATAAAGTTTTGAGAATTCCGGGCGCCTGTTGCATCTCTGTAAGGCAAGGACCTTCCCCTGGAGCAGCAGCTGCCCCAAGAGCCAGCTGCAGCCTTCCTGTAGCTCGGAGCCCTGCTGTGGTTAAGCAAATGCTGGGAGCAAGATGGTGCTGAAGGCTCCTTTTAGTACATAGTGTGGTGCAATCAGGGCAAACGGGCTCCAGACTGAAAGGAAGAGAGGCTGGAAACCCTCTGCCGTGCCATTGCGCTGTCCGTCCCGCTGCTTTTTAATTTTAGTGTAAATATTAAGTAGTGTGCAGAGGGGAAATGTGAATTTTACCTAATAGTGGCCATTTCTGAACTCGCTGTTGGCTGCAGGAGATGGAATCTACAGCGTCAATTCAGTGCTCAATAGTAATTTGCAAGAAACAGAGCATAGGGTATAAAACCCTATACTTTGAATACTGTGGGCTCTTCGGGCTTCCTCATCTAAAAACAGAGATAAAACTAAAAAAAAGAGGTACAAAGAAAGTCAGTGATGACCAAAGATGGGCCTTTAGCCCCACCCAGTACAGCCACGGTTGCTGTTGAATGTAGAAAACGTGCACACGCTACCAGGAGCCAGAATTCCAGACAAACATCATGGAATTTGTCCATATTTTAAACCAGTTAATCTACCTGGTCACTTATATCCTGCCCTATAGGCTGTTTCAAAATTGACTGCAGTCCTTGGCATCTCAAGTAAGGGAGCCAAAAGGAGAAATCCGCCCTTTCTGTGTCTCCCAAGGCTTCGAAGCCTTTGAAAGAATTACCACAAATACTGCTGTGCTGAAAGCATGTGTGTGACGTACCCTACCTAGTATTTCTTTTTCCTTAACACAGAGAAAGGGGCAAAACAACCAAAATGCAGACAGGAAAGGCAGAAGCACTGTTAGGAAATGCAAAAAGTGAGGCACTGTGTCCTCTGTTCCACCCCAGCTCAGATCAGGAGCGCTGTCACTTGCAGACTTTCTGCCAAATTAATAAAAGGGAATTCCAAGAGGTAACTGGAAGGTGCCCGAGCGAACCCGGGGCTCCTGTCCCCAGCCCCGGCCGTCCCCGCTCCGCGCAGGGCTTTGACTCTCCTCCCTGTGCCCTTCTCTCCGTAGGTGTACGTGGTTGGGAACGACAGCTCCAGCCTGCTGCTGGGATCCTTACAGTCAGCCCTGGGAGTGGTTTTTTCCCTCTATTCCTTCGCCAGGCAGAATGTGTCATACTTACGGTAAGGAAGAGGGTTGCGCGCGGCTGCTGCCGGGTTTGCGGCTCTCCTCCCTTCTGCCCCCCTCCCGAGGCCATGCTCTCTGTGGGCACCTGCAGGAGCCAGGGCTGATTTTTCTCACCCTCTGGTTGAGAGTCGGCAGTAGCTGGGAGCGTGGGCAGGGCGCACGGCCTTCCCGGCAGACCTGGGCCCGAGGAAGCCGTTCTTCGTCTTCCCTGGAGCCAGAATTTGGGGTGTAGAGGCAAATGTGTCCCGTTGGGAGCCTCGGGAGCGTGGGGGAACTCTCAGTGCCTGCCTAGGAGCAGGGATTGGGATTGTGGGTGGGGATGGTGATGTGGGACCTGGCTGGCTATTGGGATAGAAACTGGATGAAACAGCTCGAGCGTTGGCTATTGGAATTGCAAGGTGATTCTTATCCCATCTGGGATCACCGACACGTGCAGGTCGAGTCCCTCACGCTGTGCCCGGCTCCTCATCCGTTGGTAAAGCACCACGTGTGTCAGTCGTGGTGGCAGGGACGGCGGTGAGCGGGTGCTGCCTTGTCCTCTCTCTCCTTCCGGGCTTTCCCGGGGCCAGCCTGGTAAATCCACTGCTGGTGGGGTTTGCGCTTTGCCGTGGTGATCCTGGCCTGTGGAGACTTTCCCTAAAAGGTCTGCGCAGACACGGGCTCCGCGATTGCTAAAGACGTCGTTAATCACTTCAAAGAGCAGCGAGCGCCGCGGCAGGGCCGGAGAAGGAGCCAAGCGCAGGCTGCTGCTGAGCCAACGGAGCCACTGCTCCCTTCTCTCCTCGCAAAGGAATTTGGCAGCGAAACTCAAACCGCAGCTGCCTGGGAGCCTTGGGGTTTCCAGCCCCCTGGCACGGCTCAGCGCCGCTGCTCCACCTCGTTAACCTGCGCCTTCCCTTGGCAGAAGTTCCCACGCCACCGTGCTCTGCTCCCTGTCTCCTTCCTCCTCTTCCCTGGCGTCGCTGACAGCTCTGTGCTTTGTCACATTGCTGTGGCATGCCCGGGCTGCGGGGGGGCTGGCCCAGTACAGACACGCTGTTCAGACACAGAGCTCCCCTCCTCGCTGGGCTGGAAGCTTGAAGGACCCAAATCCTTCCATCTGGGAATGCCAGGAGGACAGGATGTGCTGCTGGTCCCCTTAGAAACTGGCACAAACGCCTTCAGCTGCTGGAGCCGTCAGCTGGAGCATCCCAAGGAGCACCGGTGGTGGCTCCGGAGCAGCCCCAAGATGTGCTGCGGGTCGTGCTGCAGTGCTGGGGTGCAGGGAGGGGCACGGTGGGCAGAGTGAGGTCACCACTGCTTCCTTGGAACTCCTCTGCTGGGAGGCCAGGCTGGGAGAGTTGGGCTTTTGCAGCCTGGAGAAGAGAAGGATCCAGGGACACTTTCTGGGGGCCTTTCAGGGCTCCAAGGGGTCTGTCAGAAAGATGGGGACAGACTTTGGAGCAGGGCCTGTTGGGACAGGACAAGGGGCGATGGTTTGAAACTAAAAGAGGGAGATTTAGCCTGGAGAGAAGGGAGGAATTGTTGGTGCTGAGGGTGGTGAGAGCCTGGCCCAGGTTGCCCCGAGAGGTGGTGGCTGCCCCATCCCTGGCCCCATTGCAGGGGAGGTTGGATGGGGCTCTGAGCAACCTGCTCTGGTTGCAGATGTCCCTGCTCCCTGCAGGGGGGTTGCACAAGGTGATCTTGAAAGGTCCCTTCCCACCCAAACCAGTCTGTGATTCTCTCTCCTTGCCAGCTCCCCATGCCAGGAGATCCTGCTGTGGTTCTTGGAGAAGTCGGAGCGCGAGGTCTCGCTGGCGGTGCTCGAAGGCTTTGCGGGGCTGAGCGGCAGCATCTGCCACCTCCACCCACGGTGCCAGTTCCACACGGGTAGTGATGGCGGCGCCACTATCGCGCTGGAGGAGACCATCAGGTGAGCACTGTTGGGGCGACCCCAACGCTCCCCAAACTCACCATCCACCCTCCCTCCTGAGCCCGTCTCACGGTGGAGCAGGCAGAATCCCTCAGGCGCAGGTGGTTGAGAACTGTGGCCGTGCCAGCGCTGCCGAGCCAGCGACTGAACTCCCCTCCTGCTCCTGCAGATGGTCTCCACAAGTAGAGGCAGAGCCAGAGCGTGGCCATGTGGGGAATAAACTGCAGCCATTAAGCTCCAGCCAGGCAGGCTGGGACTGCTGGGCAGTGTGACATGTGGTTTAAAGAGGGGGGGAGCTGTTTTTTTCGGCAGGGACGTGCCTCAGGCCGTGCTGCGGAGCAGAGCGCACGGCCCCCGCCCAGGAGTGTGCCGGGAGCTGGGCGCACCCGTAACAAACCCCCGCACAAATACACCTGGTTTGGGTTCGTTTTGGTCTATTCCTGACCTGAATTAGCCTGCCCTGGGGTCTGCGCTGGTTAAACTGGGTACGCTTGAAAATTAGTCCTTAGCGGCTGCGGGGTTGGATGAGGTGACTTGTAAAGGTCCCTTCCAGCCCAAACAGCTCCGTGGTTCCCTGTCTCTGCCCACATCTCTCCAGCTTTTTGCCTGTGGCTGACAGATGAATTAACCGACGCCGATCCCGTTCTTCACGGGACGGCTGGATCGAGCGTGCCTTTGGTTTCTGTTAGTGTCACTCCTTTAATGAAAGCAAGTTAATTAATAAACGAAGTGCGTGATCATGGAGACCAAAGAACCGCACGGTAGTTTGGCTCCGGTGCCTCCAGGCTTCTGCTTTCTGGTGGGGCTGTGGGGGAAGGTGTCCCTGCGAACACGGGAGCGGGATTTCACCTTCCCCTGGAGGAGTTTAGAGCCCGCTCTGGAGGTCCGTGGGTGTGTTTGTCACCAACACTGGGGCCTGTTCCAGCGATGAAGATGAGGCCCTCTACCAGAAGGTTTCCTCAGAGCAGTGCCACGTGGAGAGCTTGGTGGAGCTCTTATCTCACTGCCAGAAGAGTGGCTTGGCCGGGGACTTCTTCATCCGCTGCCTGAAGGTACGACCAGGCAAGTCCCTGGTTGGGGCATATCTGCAGGGGTGGTTTCCGTGGTCCTTGAAGGGGTTAATCCTCGGTCCCCCTGGGCTCTTTTGACAACAGGAGCATGTCTGAAGTGTAATGGGTTTGAGGCCCTTCGTAATCCCTCTTGCTTCCTTGGCTCCGGCACCTGCTGCCTTTGATCCCGCTCCCAGCCCCTGCACTCCTCCCCTGGCCTCGCCTGGGCTGGCTTTTCTGTGCTCTGGTGGCAGGTGGGGCCCCAGCACGTAGTCCCAAGGGTGTGGGGATGCTGCTGTGACACAAGTGGGACACCCAGGGGCTGTGGGCAGCTTGAGATCTTCTTGATGTACAGAGCCCAAGGTTCTGCTTGTGTGAGGAGTGAGCGTGAGGATGAGGAGGGGTCTGGGTGCCTCTGTGAGCAGGCTCTGCCGAAAGCAAGGCTGAAAACAGAGCTCCAGCAAGGCCCATGACCCAGAAGGTGGTTGGCCCTAGAAGAGTGTGGTGGTAGCCTGGGTGGTGTCCATGGGGAAAAGGGTTTGGGCTGTTGATGAGCTCATGTGCGGAAGGGGACGAGATTGGGAGAGGGGAGGTACCGGGAACCCTTTGCTGTAGGGTGGAGGTCTGGGTAGTGTGGTACTGCTGCACCCAGGACGACTGGCATGGTGACCACAGTGTCCCTGGCACTGGTTTGGCTCCATTTAACCTCTGCCTCAGCGTGTCCTGTGGTTCCTGCCTGACAGGCGCTGACTCACGTGGCTGCGGAGGATGAGGAGGCTTTGAACTCGACCACGGTGCCTGGAAGGACCCTCCTGGAGCTGGAGCAGCACCAGGCCGGGCAGAGGAGGAAGCTGCTGGTCCTGCAGCTCGTGGCCACGCTGTGCGAGAACGTCTCGGACACCGTGTTCACAGACATCGCTCAGGTGGGTCACGGCAAAGCCCTGAGGCACCTGGAGTGTGGGGCGAGCTGAGCTCTGGGCCACTGGGCTCTTGGGGGACAGTCACAGAATTGTTCTGGTCAGGAGAGACCTCATGGAGCCCAAGAATTGCTTCATCCCTGCCAGGGCACCACTGAGCCCTGTCCCTCAGCACCACAGCTCCACGCCTTGGAAACCCTTCCAGGGATCAGGGGGACTCCAGCCCTGCCCTGGGCAGCCTGGCACAGGCCTGGACAACCCTGCAGGGGCTGGAACAAATTGTTCCTCAGCTCCAACCTAAACCTCCCCTGGGGCAACTTGAGACTGTTCCTTCTTGTCCTGCACGGTCCCAGGTCAGGAAGGCTGTTTAGCGCCGAGGGAAGCACGGTGTTCCCCAGCCCATCCGTGTGTTTTTAACTTCCTCATCCTGGTGTTTTTTAACCGAGTGACCTGGTTATGCCAGTTAACCGTGACTGGCTGGAGCGGAGGCGGTCAGGGCTAGCCCAGGTTGGGTCTCTGGGGGACAAAGGAGTCTTTGTGAGCACTCTGCAGTGACCGAGGGGACCCGGCCAGCGCTGCTTTGTCCTCACCTGCCTCCCATCACACCCACCCGCGCGGGACCGGCTCTGCTCCCCAGGTTGGAAAGTCAGGATGGGAAAAGGGGAAGGATTTTACTGGGTTTCTGGGTCCAGCCGTGAGTCTCGTATGAAAAGAAACAGCCACCCAAAAAGAAACGCAGACAAAAAAGCCGTTATGCTTCCAGCTGGGGTTGTGTTTCAGGGAGGGCGGTGGCAGAGCTGTTTTCCAGCAGGTTCCTCAGCGCTGGGCTCCTCCGGAGCCTTGGTTCATGCTCTGGATGCTCCAGTGAGGGCCTTTGTGCTTCGTGGGGTCAGAACAAGCGGGTCCCGCCTCCCCAAAGCCAGACCCTGCGAGCGGCAGCAGCCGTGGCTCCCGAGGGTGCTCGTTTTGTTTTATTTACATTTCCCTCCCCTCACACCCGAGTTTCATGAGGTTGATTTGATTTCCTTGATCGGCCACGGGCACGCTCTCTCCTCCTGCATGAGAGAAACATGCCCAGTGTTTGCTTTTTCAAACTCTTTCCCCCTCCAGGTGAAGGTGGGTTTTATTTCCCTTCTAGATCAGTGGGTTTTTTAACTTTTTCTTTTCCTCCTTAGCTATCTGCTGAGAAATGATTTATTTGTGATGTTCCTGGTTTTTAGCATCCTCTCTACTTTCAACCCATTCAATTTGTATGTCACTATTTTGTGAGAGCAGATGTATTGACACTTCTTTCTTATTTCCTTGCTGTGTTTCACAGCGTTTACTTTCTGGATCAATCATCCCAGAAGGTAGGGAAGCCCTTTCCCCAGGCAGTGTCCCTCCTTGCTGCCGTAGAGATGCGCTTAACGAAGCCGGCAGCGAATCAGCTCCCCTGCTGAGGAGGAAACCCTTTGCCTGCACCCAGTGCCCATGCCCTGCAGGCTGGAAATGTGGGGTTTGAGGGAACAGCACCTTGTTCCCCTCATACTTCGTTTTCCACTATAGTTCCTCCTCTTTTGCAACACTCCTGTTCCATAGGAACGACCCTGATCCAGCCTCTTCCCAGCACGGCTGGGTGGCCGGGTGCTGCCGCCGCCGGCGAGCTTGCCCCAAGCCCTGTGGTGCCAGTGCAGCTGGTGAAGGTGTGGAGGAAATAAACTCAGGAATTTCAAGCTCCTTTAGAAGCACCGGAAGCCTGTGGGATCAAAGGGTATGGTGCCAAGTGTTGAGAAGGCCGATGTCAGCCAGGCGGGATCGTTGTGGGTTTGGGGGGAAAAAAAAATGGATTATGAGAAAATCACACAAGAAATGACATGTGTGGTAAATGGCCCAGGGCCAGCGTTGGCCGTCTGTGGGTAAATGGTGTCTTGAGAGGGCGAGAGGAACCAGCCTGAAGTTGCCCCAAGGGAGGTTTAGGTTGGAGCTGAGGAACAATTTGTTCCAGCCCCTGCAGGGTTGTCCAGGCCTGTGCCAGGCTGCCCAGGGCAGGGCTGGAGTCCCCCTGCTCCCTGGAGGGGTTTCCAAGGCGTGGAGCTGTGGTGCTGAGGGACAGGGCTCAGTGGTGCCCTGGCAGGGATGGGGCAGCGCTGGGACTCCAGGAGCTTAAAGAGCTCTTCCAACCAGGATGATTCCATGATTGAGTTCGAGAGGGGAGGTCAGGATGGTGACAGCAGCAGAGGAACACAAAGAGTTCACGTGAAATCCTCTCACAGAAAAGCTTGAGCTTGGAAAATTCAAAGAGATGCTGAGACAGCGAGAGCTGAAGAGGACACAGCTCTGGGAGGGCACCCCGAGGTGGGGGCAGCGGCATCCTCCTGGTGTCCCCTCCTTCCTGACTGCTCACCCCTCCCTCCCTCTCCTCTGCAGGTGGAGGAGTTTGTGGAGGCCACGCTGCAGCGAGCCTGCGTCAGCCCGGCACGGGGCCCCGGGGCGGCGGCGGAGGCGCAGACCCTCGCCATGGCCATGGGGCTGGTGGCCGCCATGCTGGGCGGAGCCGTCCAGGTGAGGGGGCCAAACCGGGGAGATCGGCAACCTCGGGGTGCGGGGAGAGGGGACACCAGGTGCCATCCACCGTGCCCAGCTGTGAGGTGTGGTGGGATCTGGGTGCTCCCTGGGTTGGGCTCTCTCTTGAGTCCCAGTGTCTGCGTATGTGTGTGTGTATATGTGTGTGTGTGTATATATATATATAAAATATATACAATTTTTCCTTGGAGTGATGCCAAGGTGCTGGCCAAAGGTTTGATCCTGGCGAGGCTGAGGCTTTGATCCTGGCAGGGCACCCCTGAGAAACCCATAAATTAATTAATAATCCAAAATCTGCTTCCGAGAAGATGCTGATGGAGCTGCACGATGACGTACGGCGTCTGTATATACAAGTCTGCATCCTCAGTGTCCCTGCATGTCCATGGGCTCCGTCTCCGGAGCACAGCGAACATCCCGGTGTGGGCTGTGCTGTTAAAATCCTTAAAATCTTTTAAATCCTCTATAAAAATGGTTCATTGCAGGGGTACCCCACTACACAGGGGCNGGCAGCGCTGGGACTCCAGGAGCTTAAAGAGCTCTTCCAACCAGGATGATTCCATGATTGAGTTCGAGAGGGGAGGTCAGGATGGTGACAGCAGCAGAGGAACACAAAGAGTTCACGTGAAATCCTCTCACAGAAAAGCTTGAGCTTGGAAAATTCAAAGAGATGCTGAGACAGCGAGAGCTGAAGAGGACACAGCTCTGGGAGGGCACCCCGAGGTGGGGGCAGCGGCATCCTCCTGGTGTCCCCTCCTTCCTGACTGCTCACCCCTCCCTCCCTTTCCTCTGCAGGTGGAGGAGTTTGTGGAGGCCACGCTGCAGCGAGCCTGCGTCAGCCCGGCACGGGGCCCCGGGGCGGCGGCGGAGGCGCAGACCCTCGCCATGGCCATGGGGCTGGTGGCCGCCATGCTGGGCGGAGCCGTCCAGGTGAGGGGGCCAAACCGGGGAGATCGGCAACCTCGGGGTGCGGGGAGAGGGGACACCAGGTGCCATCCACCGTGCCCAGCTGTGAGGTGTGGTGGGATCTGGGTGCTCCCTGGGTTGGGCTCTCTCTTGAGTCCCAGTGTCTGCGTATGTGTGTGTGTATATGTGTGTGTGTGTATATATATATATAAAATATATACAATTTTTCCTTGGAGTGATGCCAAGGTGCTGGCCAAAGGTTTGATCCTGGCGAGGCTGAGGCTTTGATCCTGGCAGGGCACCCCTGAGAAACCCATAAATTAATTAATAATCCAAAATCTGCTTCCGAGAAGATGCTGATGGAGCTGCACGATGACGTACGGCGTCTGTATATACAAGTCTGCATCCTCAGTGTCCCTGCATGTCCATGGGCTCCGTCTCCGGAGCACAGCGAACATCCCGGTGTGGGCTGTGCTGTTAAAATCCTTAAAATCTTTTAAATCCTCTATAAAAATGGTTCATTGCAGGGGTACCCCACTACACAGGGGCTGAGCTGCGGTCGGGGAGCGATCGCACCCGGCTTCCGCTGACATCACTGAGCTGCCGGTGTTGCATCATCCCCGGACTTGCCCAAAGCAAAATCCAGCTGTTAATGGAAAAAAAGATAATTTATTGTCTCTTATTGCTGAATTCCCAACATTGAGAATAAAACCCACCACGTTATTTAGTTGCAGAAAACGTAAAAACAGAGTCTGGTGGCTCTAATGGGCTCCCTCCCAGCTGAGCTTCTGCTTCCGCTCCCATGATAATGGGAGCAGCTTAACTCGGCAAATTGGATGTGAAAGGTTTTGGAGGCTGTTTGGGTTTCAGTGGCCAAGGGTTTTTTATACAGTGATCCAGAAGCTCCCCAGAATCTCTGCTAAGTTGCCCCAGGGGAGGTTTAGGTTGGATCTGAGGAACAATTTGTTCCAGCCCCTGCAGGGTTGTCCAGGCCTGTGCCAGGCTGCCCAGGGCAGGGCTGGAGTCCCCCTGATCCCTGGAGGGGTTTCCAAGGCGTGGAGCTGTGGTGCTGAGGGACAGGGCTCAGTGGTGCCCTGGCAGGGATGGGGCAGCACTGGGACTCCAGGAGCTCCAAGATCTCTTCCAACCCAAATGGTTCTGTGATGCGATGTGGCAGCTTCTCTCCCCCACAGCTCCACTCGAGTGACTTTGCGGTGCTGAAGCGGCTGGTGCCGTGGCTGGAGGAGCTCTCCCGCACCTACCCCGAGCCCCTCACCCAGGAGCTGGCCAGCGACCTGCGCATCGCCATCTGCACCCACGGCGCCGTCTCCCCCGGGACAGTGGGTGCGGCCGCCGCTGACATGCTGGGGAAGAAACTGGATACAGACACACGGAGCCCTGCCGGCACCCCCGGTGGAGCCCCGAGCCCCGGAGGTGGCCGAGCACCCAGGGAGAGGAGCGAGGAGCAGAGCGTGTGCCACGATCCCGGCACCGCAGGTCCTGCTCCAGTCCCGTGTGCCAACAGCCTGACCCCGGATGGGCTCCAGGAGCTCCTGGTCTCAGCCTACGACCCACAGCCCCCTGTCCGGGCAGCCGCCCTGCGTCGTCTCACCAGCCTCGTCACCCAGCGAGATCCAGAGGCACTTCGGCTTCAGGAGAAACTCCTGCAGGTACCAGGCTCCTGCCGCAGTCCCCATCCTGCACCATGGTGCTGAGCTGGGGACAGTCTGTGTTACCAGAACCCTCTAACCTTGCCATCCCTATTGGCTGACGGTGCCAGGCAAGAGGGACCAGCTGCCAGCCCGGCACAGGGCCTTTGCTAACGGTGTTCCTCCCTTTGCAGGTCTTTCTGGAGAATATGCAGCACGAGGACGCCTTCGTCTACCTCTCGGCCATCCAAGGTGAGCGATGCCCGGCTGAGCTGAGGGGTCAGGGTCTCCTGCCCTCCCAGATGGCATCTCTGTGCCATTTGGTCGGTCCTGGGGCCACTTGCGAGTGCTGCGCTGCCTTCCCAAAGCCAGAGGGCTCTGTCGTGCTCATCAAAGAGTAATTAGTTCATTTACCCTTTGCCTGAACTGCTGGTTTGTCCAGGCCACGAGCACCTCCTTGGTGGAGCTGGAGCCTGAGGTGAGGGCACCCAGGGCAGGTTCACTCTGGGGGCATCCCTCAGCCAGGGGACACCCAGGAGTTGATCACAGTCCCTGTGCCAGTTCTGTGCTGCCCACCTGGAGCAGCAGTTTCAGCACAATGTGGGCACCTGGCTGACACCTTGGCTTGCTGGTCTGCTCATCAGAGGAGCTGGGGCCGTGGGGACCCACTGCTGCTCCTCCAGGGCTCTGCCACCACCATTGCTGTGGCCAAGGCAAGAACTGCCAACAGGTGTCGGCCAAACATGTGGATTGTTCCTCAGCTCCAACCTCAACCTCCCCTGGGGCAACTGGAGGCCTCTTCCTCTTGTCCTGTCCCTTGTTCCTTGGCAGCAGAGCCTGACTCCCACTGGCTCCAAGCTCCTGAATTTCAGGGAGTTGTGGAGAGCCAGAAGGTCTCCCCTGAGCCTCCTTTGCTCCAGGCTGCACAAGCCAAGCTCCCTCAGCCGCTCCTCCCCACACTCCTGCTCCAGCCCCTTCCCCAGCTCCCTTGCCCTTCTCTGGCCACACTCCAGCCCCTCCAGGTCCTTCTGGGAGGGAGAGGCCCAAAACTGACCCCAGAATTCAAGGTGTGGCCTCCCCAGTGCAGAGCACAAGGGGACAATCCCTGCCCTCACCCTTCCATAGAAAGGGAAGTGCCATTCCCATGGCCCGAAGCGATTCTGGCACCGCCGCCGGGAGCCTCGGTTGCCGTTGGCTCCTTTAACCTTCCGCAGCAGCTGGAACGGGAGCTTATCACTGCGCTTCCCTTGGCCTGTACGGTCTTGAGCTGGGATGGGTTTGTCTTTGCCTCGCAGGTGAAACCCAAATGCTTCAACCGTCCCCAGGTGATTAATCCGCCCTGCGCAGCTGCCTCCGTGCTTCGCAGCCCGTGATTAACCCTGACGCGGTTCCTTGCGGGGCTGACTCACCTGGCCCCGGCTTTGCTGGCAGCGGTACCCGCAGCCTGCGGTCCGGTCCCCGGTGCCGGCGAGCTCCCCGACACCCCGCCTGAGCTTCCAGCCGCGCTGAGGCTGGCACCAGAGCCGGCTGCCACGGTTCTCACAGAGCCAGGCTCCGACAAGGTGGTGCCGGAAGAGAGGTCGCTGCCCTGCCAGGCGTGCCCAGGCTCGCAGAGGGTAACCCATACCGGGCACCCTCCGATAACTGGGGAACGGGGTGGGAGGTGAAGGTGCTTGCTCCTGGAGGGCAGGGGAGCTGGGGCTCACCGTGACTCAGCGCTTGGCAGGGCCAGGGCGGCCTCTGCCACTCACCCATTCCCTGGAGAGCAGCTGCCTTTCCTCAGCAGAGTGGTGCCTGCTGGAGTCCTGCCCAGCTCTTTCCCCCAGCCTCCATCTCTACAGGGGTAGCAAAGCCGACGCGGCATCACGGCGAAGCCCGGAACACACCCCGTGTCCGGCTCTCCTCATCCCCAGCGAGATGCAGGTGCACTTGGGCTCTGGCTCCCATCCTGGGCCTGGAAAACCCGAGGGCTTTGGAGACACCAGCAGCGTGTGCCCGATGGTGGGGAGCAGCAACCAGACGCTGTGCCCGAGCATCATCGCCTGTGGTACCCGGCTGCCCGACGCTGGGCCAGCCTGGGGCAAAGGACACACAGCATCTGACAAGCAGCGTGCTGAGACAACGCTGCGTCAGTGAACATTAACCAGCAGCAATTAGGATCCTAGAACCATAATATCACAGCCTGGGTTGGGCGGGAAGGGACCTTCCAAGGTCATCTGGTCCAACCCCCTTGCAGGGAGCAGGGACATCTGCAACTCGAGCAGGTTGCTCAGAGCCCCATCCAACCTCCCCTGCAGTGGGGCCAGGGATGGGGCAGTGACCACCTCTCAGGGCAACCTGGGCCAGGCTCTCACCACCCTCAGCCTCAAAAATGATGCTACCTCCTAAATTACTTAATTTTCAGCTTGGCACCCAACCAGGCCAACCGCTGGAGCTGTCCTGGCACTGCTGCTTCGCACAGAGGTGCCGCAGGATGTGCCGCTGGGCCAGGGCAGTGCAGGGGCTCCCACCCCGAAGGGTGCTGGGGTTCCTCTGCCCAGCGCGGTGGCACATGGCAGCCTCCTGCCTGGCCCTGACCCGCTCTCTCCTCTCGCTCTCCCCCCAGGCATTGCCCTGCTCTCCAGCGAGTACCCGGAGCGGATCCTGCCCGTCCTGCTGGCACGCTACGGGTGCCCGGCGCAGGGCACGGAGGACACCGCCACTGCCGCCCTCACCAGGATGAAGCTGGGTGAGGTGCTGATGCGTGTCACCCGGGCGTTGGGTGAGTCCACAGCCATGAGCGTGGCCGTGCTGGCTGCTGCCGGCAGCCCCAGCACTGCTCAGCCCCTTGTGCCCCCAGGTCCAAGGGATAAAGCCCCCGTGGGCTCCAGAAGCTGAAGGGCAGCCGGAGGAGGTTTGCTGTCAGGCAGGAGGAGGGTGGCAGGTCCTGCCACCATCCCACCGTCCTGTCGACCGGCAGCACCGGGCTCGGAGGCTGCCGGGAAGCGCCCGGACACGCAGGGCTGAGGGATAAAACCTGGATGAGGCCTTTCTGGCAGCCGCTGTCGGGACGTGTCCTAAAACGCCTCATCTTATTCCCTGGCAGAGGCCACGCTGGCGAGAGTACGCAGCCCGAGCCCTGTGCGGCCGGGGAAGGTGGCAGCTGGTGCCCCGTCGGGATGGAGGTCCCCAGTCGCCAGCTGGATGCTTTGTTCCCCGGTTGTCCGTGGCAGAGCCAAGGGCCTTTGCCGCATGCCAGAGCTTTCCTCCGGGCACGGCCACCATGGCAGTGTCACCTGGATGTGGTGACATGCCTGAGTTCTGCCAGCCATGGGCATCCTACCGGTGCCAGTGCTCCCTGGGCCAGATCCCGCCACTCCCAGGATGCAGTTGGGGCATCCTACGAGCCGGCACTGCCATCGTCTCGCCGCGAGCGGCGCGAGCGCCGGCACAGCCTCGGGATGTCTGAAGGCGCCTGGGTGATGTCCGTGTGTCCAGCCCTTGCCTTGTCTGGCACCGCACCGAGCATCCCTCAGCAGCAGGGCTGGCACGGCCTCCCGTGCGGTTCTCCCCGTGCCTCCTCGTGGTGCCTTCGCTGCAGGCGGCGGCTCTGGCGCGTCCCGGCTCGCCTGCGTATTTATAGAACAGATCGCACCGAGTTGTTTCTGTTGCAAAGCTTCAGGATTTGAGAGCGAGGATGGAGCCAGCGCTGCCAGAAGCGCTCTGCTCTGAGCGGCAGCCTGGGCACCACTCTGCCTCCATCTCTGTCCCTGCCATCCCACTTCAGCATCTTTTTCCCTGCCAGGAGGGAATTTTGAGCAGGCAGCTCTTGCCCAGCACAGGGCTACTGTGGAGAGAACCCTTCCTCTGCCTCCAGCAGCGCACGAGGGTTCAGGGAGACCTCGCACCCACCCACTTCACATTTGCTGCAAACCCATCAGGTCTGCTCCGGCTGCCTCAGCCCGGCTCTCCCTGGAGCCTTCTCTTCTGCAGGCTGAACAAGCCCAACTCTCCCAGCTCTGCAGGGGGAGACCCTCAGAGCCCTGGGAGCAGAGAGGCAGGAGCCCCAGGCCCCCCTGTGCAGGGTTATTCCTGGCCCTGCATCCCACTGCTTCCATCCACCAGTGTCCCAGTGAATTACAGGGCTCAGGATAGCTGGGAAAGCGTGGAGCTGACAGCCGGCGAGCCCACCAGAGCTTCCTCCTCTCCTCCTGTGCTCCCCTTGTCCGGAGCCGCCCCTGCCCGGCGACCGGAGCCGNATGCAGTTGGGGCATCCTACGAGCCGGCACTGCCATCGTCTCGCCGCGAGCGGCGCGAGCGCCGGCACAGCCTCGGGATGTCTGAAGGCGCCTGGGTGATGTCCGTGTGTCCAGCCCTTGCCTTGTCTGGCACCGCACTGAGCATCCCTCAGCAGCAGGGCTGGCACGGCCTCCCGTGCGGTTCTCCCCGTGCCTCCTCGTGGTGCCTTCGCTGCAGGCGGCGGCTCTGGCGCGTCCCGGCTCGCCTGCGTATTTATAGAACAGATCGCACCGAGTTGTTTCTGTTGCAAAGCTTCAGGATTTGAGAGCGAGGATGGAGCCAGCGCTGCCAGAAACGCTCTGCTCTGAGCGGCAGCCTGGGCACCACTCTGCCTCCATCCCTGTCCCTGCCATCCCACTTCAGCATCTTTTTCCCTGCCAGGAGGGAATTTTGAGCAGGCAGCTCTTGCCCAGCACAGGGCTACTGTGGAGAGAACCCTTCCTCTGCCTCCAGCAGCGCACGAGGGTTCAGGGAGACCTCGCACCCACCCACTTCACATTTGCTGCAAACCCATCAGGTCTGCTCCGGCTGCCTCAGCCCGGCTCTCCCTGGAGCCTTCTCTTCTGCAGGCTGAACAAGCCCAACTCTCCCAGCTCTGCAGGGGGAGACCCTCAGAGCCCTGGGAGCAGAGAGGCAGGAGCCCCAGGCCCCCCTGTGCAGGGTTATTCCTGGCCCTGCATCCCACTGCTTCCATCCACCAGTGTCCCAGTGAATTACAGGGCTCAGGAGAGCTGGGAAAGCGTGGAGCTGACAGCCGGCGAGCCCACCAGAGCTTCCTCCTCTCCTCCCGTGCTCCCCTTGTCCGGAGCCGCCCCTGCCCGGCGACCGGAGCCGTGCCCAGACCGCGGGGCAACCCCTGTGCTGGGAATTGTTCATGCCGGTCACGGCTCGGCGCGACCACTTCTAATTAGGCGGCTCACACATCCCCGGCGCCTCCGGGTGCTAATTGGGGAGGGGGTTGTGCGGCTGAATTACGTGAGACTCTGGGTTTCACACATCGTTCCCGCGGGAGCCGGGGGGACCCAGGATGCACCGAACGGCCCCAGACAAAGCTCTTTGCCGTGGGGTACCTGCTGCCGGCGCCCTGGGGCGCAGCGCCGCAGCATCCTCGTCCCTGGCATCGTGGTGGGTCCGCTCTGCCTCGCTCAGAGTTGCCTGTGACAGGCCATGCTCCAGATGTTGCATCCAGCTGTTCAGCGAAGGGAAGGGGAGCCCTAATCTGGCTGCTCCTGACAGACGGGGTTTTGTCCTTGCCAGGGATGTGCTGTGTAGACATCATCCCAGGAGAGACCTGGACCTGTTGGAGCGGGGCCAGAGGAGCCCCAGCAATGCTGGGAGGGCTGGAACCCTCTGCTGGGAGGCCAGGCTGGGACAGTTGGGCTTGTGCAGCCTGGAGAAGAGAAGGCTCCGGGGAGACCTTCTGGGGGCCTTTCAGGGCTTCCAGGGGCCTGTCAGAAAGATGGGGACAGACTTTGGAGCAGGGCCTGTTGGGACAGGACGAGGAGGGATGGGTTGAACTGAAAGAGGGAGATTTAGACTGGAGAGAAGGGAGAAATTGCTGCTGCTGAGGGTGGTGTGAGCCTGGCCCAGGTTGCCCCGAGAGGTGGTGGCTGCCCCATCCCTGGCCCCATTGCAGGGGAGGTTGGATGGGGCTCTGAGCAACCTGCTCTGGTTGGGGATGTCCCTGCTCCCTGCAGGGGGGTTGCACCAGATGGCCTTGGAAGGTCCCTTCCCACCCCGACCAACCTGTGACTGTGCCTGTGGTTCTCTTGCAGGGGACATGGTGTTCCAGCACCGGGAGCCTCTGATCCAGGCCTTTCTGCGGGGCACACGGGATCCCGACGGTGCTTTGCGGGCCAGCAGCCTCTCCAACCTGGGAGAGCTCTGCCAGCACCTCGGCTTTCAGCTCGGCTCCATCGTCCAGGAGGTACCGGCTCCATCCCCGTGTCCGAGCCAGTGCTCATTAGCGAGGGCAGTTTGTTAGCGGCATCACAACAGCCTGGAGTGTTCCATAAAGGACAGAAAAGGTTGGACCAGATGATCCTTGAGGTCCCTTCCAGCCTGGTACTCTGATCCTGTGACGTGAGGGATATTTCCTGATGTCAGAGAGTGTAAAAGTCATTGGATCTGAACGCTCTGGGAAATTCTCGCCCTGAATTTTAGGGCTAAAAACTTCATAATTGACTCAAGAGGTCGGTTGGGAAGCGATGGCCCAGGGGAAGGCGGCGATAACGGTGCCAGTGCCGGTGCCGGCTCCACCTATGGCAGGAGGTGGAGCCAGGCACTTAATGACCTCGTTACCAGTCCCATTATCACCCCCTTATCAGCTGGTGACTGACGGTCTGGCCAGGTGCCCGGCCCTCCCGGGTGCCGGAGACTCCGGAGCTGTGGTGCCGGTGGCATGAACCCATCTCTTGGGGGATCTTCTCTCCGGATGAGCTTCGAGCTGTGCCCCTCTGGGAGCCGGAGCTTCACCTCCAGGGCGGGATGAGGGGATCGGGAGACATCAGGGATGCGGCGTTCGGGCTCTTTCCCTGCGCCGTCGGTGGGTGCCGGCAGTGCCTGACGCGGTGCCAACGCACCACACGCTGCTATTTCAGGAACACGCCAGCACTGCTCCTTCTCCCGGCTGTCACCGCTTTAATTAGCTTCCTCCGGCTCTGGAGAGCTTCCCAAGGCTCTTTGCGGGGCGGGGGGCTCCGAGCAGGGGCGCTCCCTGCTCGGAGCCCCCCGCCCCGCAAAGAGCCAACCCTTCCCTGGTGGGTGCCTCTGTTGGGGCACAGGGGTCCCATCCTCCTGCTGATCCTGTCCCTGCAGGTCACCTCCTGCTTGACGGCCATCGCCAGGACGGACCCCGAGGCCGAGGTACGGAGAGCGGCCGTGCACGTGGTGGTGCTGCTGCTGCGGGGGCTCAGCGACAAGGCCACCCAGGTGGGTCACCTGCCTCTGCCTGTCCCCACCACCGGGCTTCTGGGCATCCTTGAGCATGGCCACGGTGCTCTCCATCAGGGGTGTGGGGCTCGTTCCCAAGCAGCTTCCAAGGAAAATCCAGTGGGACCAGCACCTCCAGCTTGTGCCTCACCAACCCAAGGGCCACCCCCACCCAGTGAAAGATCCTTCCTGGGGCAGAGGGGGCATCACGGGAGCGTCCCTCGGAGCAGCTCGGCCGTGCCGCGGGGCAGTGCCAGCTCTGGGAGCCCGTGGGAGTTGTTTGTCACTCATTTGACTTGGAAATGCCCAATTTTTCCCTGGGCCGTGGCTTCCCTCCCCAGTTCCCAGTAATGAGCGTGTTGGGACTTGGATCCCATGGAGGAAGTGGCCGGTTCTCCGTGGCAATCCCTGCGGTGGGGATCTCAGCTCCCGTCGTGCCCCCTACATCAGAGGGACACGGCTGTGCCCTGAGGAAACTGAGGCACCGAAGGGCCGGGGCTCGTGCTGTAGGCACCACAGCGCTGGTGGTGCTTGTGGTGCCACCGTGTCCTGGCACCATCGAAAGGGGCAGCACCGCGCTTGCCGGGACACGTCGAGAGTTGTGTTCCGGGTCGTTGCGGGCACAGGCAAGACACCGGCGGGTGCTGACGCTCCTCCCACCCAGGTGCTGCGGGACGTCCTGCGAGACCTGTACCGGCTCCTGAAGCACGTGGCCGCGGCCGAGCCCGACGGCGCCGCGGTGCTGCATGCCCAGCTGGCGCTGGAGGAGCTGGACGCTGTCATGAGGAGGGTCCTCTTCCCCCCGCAAACGCTGGAGAAGAAGATCGTGGTGCTGCCGTAGCGGGGACGGCGACACCCAAATGAACTCTGCCCGCTCGGGGCTCACCGGGCCCGTGGGGTGCCACCCGCGGGTGCCAGCCGGGGGCAAAACCGCAGCCTGGGGAAGGTGGGCGGCTGCCCTCAGGCTCCCTGCAGCCGGGACAGGGCGGGGGGCTCGCTGAGATTAAACAGACACGCTCAACCCTGCGCCCGTGACGTCTCTGGGAGCCACGCGAACCCCCGGGTGCCATCCTGGCCGTATCCCGGCCTGGTGCCTGTCACCCTCGCACACTTGGGGTGATGACGGTGGCGTGGGCACCTGGCCCTTCGTCGGCACTGTGCTCGCACCGGGGGCTGCTGGGGGGATCCTGGGACTGCCAAGCTGGCCAGCAGCTCACACACACCCACTGCCCGGTGCCCACAGGCCTGGCAGGAGCCCTTCTGGCTGCCAGCCCCGACGGAGGGACAGGGACGATCCCTGGAGGCAACGGCTGAGCCCCCGGCCTCAAAATGCTGTGATTTTAGCCAAATCCGAATGATTTTCCTGTGGGAAACGGAGCTGGTGTGGCTGAGCCCCTGCTCTGCCCAATCTGTGCCTGTTCCCAGGGTCTCCCCCCACCCTGCAGGATCTGAGGACGGGACCTTTCCACTGCAGCACCTGGAGCCCCCTCTGTGCCAGGGCTGCCACGTGTGCCGGGAGCGGGACTGGAGATGGCAGGACCCTGTCCGGTGCCAACCGGGACCCTCCAGTGTGGGGGTCACCTCTCCCTAGGGGTGCCACAGCACCGTGGGCCCCAATCCTACACCGGGACCTGCCATGTGCCCACCAGGCCGGGGATGCAGGGCTGGGAATGCTGTGGGGTCACACCAGAGCCCCCCGGGTAGCAGGCAGCCCCCAGACCCACCGGGCACAGCCCTGGGTTCCCGTTTCCTGACTGTCCTGTGCCGTGCGGTGCCGGATGGTGTGAGGGGCTCAGCACCCCACTTCCCTGCAAGGTTGGGGGTGCTGGGCTGTGTCTCCACCCCCAGCAAAGCCGCTTAGGCCGAGCCCACAGCTCACCATGCTGTGTGGTGCCGTGCGGTGCCGCTCAGCCGGGCGCGCACGGGCAGCGCATTGTCCTCGCTGGCGAGCGGCGGTGGCCGATCGCTCCTCCTCGGTCTCGCTGCCGCCAGCCCATCCCATCCCCGGTGCTGAGCCGCGGGCACGCGCCGGGATGCTGTCGTACCGGCTGCGGCTCCCCAGGGCCTGCCGGTGGTGGCGGAGGACGGATTTTGAATGAAAAGTCTCTTGATGCCATTGGCCGAGCGCTGTCTGGCCGTCCCGCTGCCGGGAATGAGAAGGCAGCTGTGCTGGAGGAGGAGGGAGTTGGGTTTCCACCTTGGGCAGCGCTCCCGCAGCCAGGCGCCAACCGGCAGCCGAAGCCACGCCGAAAGGTACGGGAGCACGGGGCAGCTTTGGGGCTGGCTCTGCGCCAAGGGTCATGAGGAGGGTGGCTGGGTAGGGGATGAGCTGCCCCTGGAGCCTGGGTTCCCCATGTGCACCCGGTAGCACTGGCACAGGCACAACCACGCCGGATGTGACCGCACCGTGCTGGGTTTCGCACCTCACGCCGCACCGCTGCCGGGCTCAGCCCGGCCACGTGGGAGCCCTGACGACGATGCCGAGGGTCCCGGCACGTCCCAGCCCTGCCGTCCACGGGCTCACCGGTTCCTCACTGCGCGGTGCTCCATCACCCACCCAGGGGTGTTTCCCGACGGTACCACCGCGGTGCTGGGGGGGTCCCACTGGGCTGGGGTGCTGTCGCCGGAGGGATCCCCCTCCCCAGCTCCCAGGGGCGTGAGTGTCCGGGCTTCATCCCAGTGTCACCTCGCACCCGGCTCCCAGCCCGACAGGGCACGATGATCCGTGTTAGGGCAAGGAACCCAAAAGTGCAGGGTTTGAGCCCAAAGCTGAGGCTGCACCCACTCTGGGCTCAGCGTGGCCCCTCCCAGGGCTGGTTGTCCCTGCTGTCAGCGCGGGGATATTGTGAGAGATCCCTCGTGGCGGGGGCCCTGGCCTGCCTTGGGACCCACCGGCCGGGGGGGACAGGGGGACAGGGAGGGACAGGCGCTGGGCACCCCCGGGTGGCTTTTAGCCGTGGAGGGCACACAGTGGCACAAGGAGTGACATGTAGGTTACACGAGGGTATCATGAGAGGGGCCCCCGGAGGGGAGTGGGGGGATAGAGGAGGACGAGGTGCCGCGGGAGGACCCCAGAGTGTGCCGGGAGTCCCAGCGCCGCTCTGGGTGATGAGGCACCGGGTGATGCTGGTGCCGGTGCTGATTCGTGATGCCAGAGCCGGTGCCGCTGCAGCTCCGGTGCCGGCGGTGCCGGTGCCAGGTGATGCTGATGATGTCGGTGCCGGTGCAGCCCCGGTACCGGTGCAGCTCCAGTGCCGGGTGATGCCTGTGCCGCTGATCGCTCCCGCAGTGCAGGGCTGGGGCCGGTGCCAGGTGCTACCGGAGCCGGGCGGGTCCCGGCGGGATGCGGGAGATGCCGGTGCCGGGGCTGGNCCGGGGCTGTCTCTGCGCCCTGCCCGCACCCCCTCGCGTGTTCGTGCACCACCCCCTCCCCTTACCTGCCCGCACTCCCTCCTCTGCCCGCCCCACGCCGTGCCCCGCTGTGCGGCTCTGCAGTCCCCGCTGCCGCCCGCGCTGCCCGTCCCCATCCCGATCCTGCAACCGGGTGGGGGTCCGGACGCTGCCTCCCCCGTTGCCGGGGCTGGGAGTGGCCGGGGGACTGGGAGTGGCAGTGAGCGGGCAGAGCCTCTCTCCCCTGGGGTCACCCTGGGGCACCCTGGGGCTGGATCCTCGATGTCCCCGTGCCCTTCCCTGTCCTCC
>VWZK01019771.1:0-68136 GCA_013396935.1 Baryphthengus martii | reverse complement strand
AATAAAACCCAAGAGAAGACAAGTGATGCCCAATGCAGTTGCTGCACTGTCTGACCGATGCCTGAGCATCCAGCTGCCTCTCCCGGCCAACTCCCCCAGTTCATACACTGAGCATGACATCCCATGAGCATGGAATATCCCTTTGGGTCAGCTATCCTGGCCACGCTCCCTGCCAGCTCCTTGTGCACCTGCTCGCTGGCAGAACACGGGAAACAGAAAAATCCTTAACTTAGGATAAGCACCACTTAGCAACAACCAAAGCATCAGTCTGTTATCAGCATCATTCTCACACTGAATCCAAAACACAGCACTGAACCAGTGACAGGAAGAAAATTAACTCTGTCCTAGATGAAACCAGGACAGAACAGTATAGAGCAAATTAGAGGAAGCAACTGTGAAGTAAACCAAGAGTCTGTTCTTACATATAGTAAGAATTTGATACAAAATTAGAAGCAGACGGTTCTCGTCTTCATACTACGCTATTGGGCAGGCCTGCCTGCAAAAGGCCTTCACCAGATATCCTCAGAGGATACAGAGTTAAATGTGAAGAGTCTCAAGTAATAAGGCACAGGGAACATATGAAAAAAAGATGATGTGAAATAACATTAATCTTGTTTAAAAAATAGCCAACTCAAGGGAGATGATCACCGTCTAAAAATACTTGCAAGGAGACAGAATAAATGAATGAGGAGGCTCATTAACTGTAAGGAGATAGCTGGAGGAGGACAGGCAGTCCTGGGCTGAGAGAAAGAAAAGCTGAGGTCAGAGCTTAGGGCATCTATCTCTCTTTGATTGCTCTCAGAAGAGAGCAATCAGAGAAAGTGGCCCCAGTGAGAACAGAAGTGATTTGGCTTTGGTAGGGATGATGCACCGAGATCCATCAGGCGGTAGGAGGCATGACAACAGGATTCAGGTTATCTTCATTCATTGTCGACCAAATGGACACAAAGAAAGCTCAAACGGAGACAACTCATTGCTAACCACTTTGCGCACAAAAAAACCCTTAAAGCCCCAGCAGAGCCAAAAAGGTTTTTTTCTCTTGAACAGCAAATGATGTTACAAGCAGGAGGTGCATGGGTAGAAGTTATAAGTAGCAACAGTAGAGTCTATATAGTTTTCTTTGAGTTATTTAAAGACTAGCCAGAACTAGCATGGTTGGAGTAAAGCCATGACCTACTTGTTCAGTATAAATAAAGGGAGAAGAAAATGTAACCCATATGTGAAGCCTCTGTGCCCTGCTAGATATTTAAATCAATGGAAACCCAACGTCAGACAACTTACATTAACAAACAGTAAGTTGCTCTCTAATAACTACACGTCCACATGTGGGTTCTCTGCTTTTCCAGCTCTTCCCAGAAATCCAGGAGAATAAAAGGTCCTTGGAGATTACACCAAAAGTCAGCAAATCAGGACCAATTAGCGCTTCAGTCCTCTTAGAGAGTTGTCCAGCCAGCAGCCTTGTCTTCATTACACCAAACAGGCTTCAGCATTGATTGTCCTGCTGAGGAAGACACAATGAAATGAAGGGACTGCAGAATGCAAAAGGGGGCAACGAAGCTCTACTAAGCTATCAGGGACATAATTAACGGAGATCTAAAATCTCTTTTAAAGCCTCAAGGCTAAAAAAACCTCATAATATTTTTTTATGCTGGGAGGAAAGCTGATACCTCAATTCAAACTATAAGACTCAGTTTTTGCCTCCAAGAACTGGAGTGTGTTCCAGGTGTACGAATTCAGCCCGCTGCTACCTCAGATCACTCCATTGCTTCAGGGTAGTCAAGTGTTGCAGAAATTTGTCTATATAATCAACGCAGCTGCAGGCACAGTCAGGCTGGGCAGAGCCAATGTCCTGCAGCAAGAGATGTCATCAGCTCAAAAAGAAATGTCACTATCCAGGCTGTCAACAGCACACTAAAAGCCCCTTAGCTCAGGCAAGGATCTTTCATGTAACACAGAAGCTTTCTATCAGATCCAGGTTTGGGGTAGAAGAAATTCTGTAGACAGGCAGGAGGCAACCACCACAACTCTCTCCTTGACGATCTCTTTTTGGCTTTGTGTACCGACTCCTCCTTATGAATGAATTTGGCCAAAACTTGTCCAGCATCATCCGATTCAGCTCTTGGCATCTTCTGGGAAAGGATGACTATCTGTGGAGGCTCATTTGGATATATATTATGTTGATGAGAAAAGAGTAGGAAAGCGTGAAATACGTGAAGGAGAATGCCAACTTTTTAGCTACAAAAATGTAACATCTGATAAACCTCCAGGCTTTTGACCCCAGTTTCACACGTTGCATTACTACAGCAACAAGAACAGGTTCACTGCTGGGGAGGAAAATGACATGTGTGGGCCTAAGCTAATACATGAGTTGGGAAGGACAGACATCTGCTTACACCATGAACGGCTTTTTTAGTGTCTGCAACACTGGTGCCAGCTAACACTCTCTACATTCCCCTAGCCTTACCAACCTTGAGATATTTATAAAAATTTCCCTTGATAGGCATAAAGATTTTGGCCTGCTCTATTCCTTCCTTTTGGTTTTCCAAGCCCTAAGGAACCAGTCTCTATACTCACTTGTGAAATTACAGTAGGGGAAGTTAGTCCAGAGAGTATATAGTTTAATTTTTTAACATGATACAAAATTCAGGTTAGTATAACCACATAGATGCTCAGCTTTTAGAAAACCCAGCCCCAGAACCATGACAACACACAGCTGTCCAATATTGCAATTTTTGTTGAGCTTCTTGTCAACCAACACCCCCAAGCCCTTCTCCTCAGGGCTGCTCTCAATCCATTCTCCACCCAAGCACTGCTTTTCTATAACAAGTATTGCCTTTCTCATTTTAGATGAGAAGGTCAAAGTGCCTTCTCCAAGGTGAGACAAGGAATAGAGCCTGAGGCCATCTGAAGTCCAACCATATGTTATTGTTTGAATTATTTCGTGGAGCAGTAGCAATGCTGGTGACAAGTGCTTTTGATGTGATTTGCAGGATTAAAGCCACAGATTTAAGCCTACAGAACACTCTGTGGCTGGAGGAAAGTGGAGGGGAGAAGACCAAGCACTCAATTCAAGAAGCAAGTAAATTCATCTGCACCATGAAGACACATTTCAGTTTATACACCTAGATCAAATAGGAAAGAAATAATCTTTGTGGCTAAAAATACAGCATTCAGATTTCAAAAAAGAAGCCTGGAAAACAAGTTTAGGATACTGTATGTGAATGGTTACTTCAAAATCTATTTTCACACATCTGTAAGAAAAATCCTTGGTAACATCGCTGTTCAGTATTCTTTTCCTTTGCCTTTGTTCTCCTTCTCCTTTTCTAACAGCTGCCACCTACTTACGGCATTGATTCTGTGGAATTTACTTCATCTTTTTCCACTTTCTTCCCCTGAAATTGCTGAGACTTTAGGCGTCAGCCATATGGCAACCAGTTCCTCACTCAAAGTTCTCTTATTTTATCTTCTACCTGATGCGATTGTTTAGACTGTAGAAAAGGAATGGAAAATCACAGTGCGTCAAGAACAGTGCATGATTTCAAACAAACATTTTGTCACCCCGAGGAATTAGCAAACATCAACAGCAATCGCTAAAACAAGACCGAGAGCTGATATTACACATTGTAAACATCACATCTAAGTCAAGATCTTTTTGAGATAATAAGAAAGAAACCAGGGCAAATCTCAAAAAAAGGAAACATCCTAAAGTGTATGTTAGACGTGTCAGTGCTAATGGCACTTGTTGGACGTTCAGTGTGAACGGAATTGCCAACTGCAATTTCATGCCGTTACGTGTGCTCAGGTTACAGCAGTTCCTAAAACAAAGAATGAACGCTAGTTTTCTGTTTCAGATGCTGTATAATTTTCCTAACCCCTGTATTTGGACATAGAGCACTACACACAGTTCTGGGGTTCACAGTACAAGAAAATCATGGGCCTGTTAGAGTGGGTTCAGAGGACGGCGATGAAAATGATCAGAGGGATGGAACGCTCCTTCTGTGAAGAAAGGCAGAGAGAGCTGGGGTTGCTCAACTTGAGGATGAGCAGTCTCCAGGGAGACCTTTTAGTAGCCTTCCAAAACTTAAAGTGGGCTGATAGATGAAGAGAGGTCCTGTGGTGAAAGGACACAGGGCAATGGCTTTAAACTGAAAGAGAGTAGATTTAGATTGGATAGAAGGAATAAGTTCTTTGAGATGAGGGTGCCCAGAGACGCTGTCAGGCTGCCCAGAGAGGTTGTGAAGTCTTCTCTGGAGACATTCAAAACCCACCTGGACGCATTCCTGTGTGACCTACTCTAGGTTCCTCCTCTGGCAGGAGGGTTGGACTAGATGATCTTTCGAGGTCCCTTCCAGGCCCTAATATTCTGTGATTCTGTGATTGATTCTGTGACCTGGAGCTCGGGTGCCACTCACTCAACTAAGCTCACTGATAAACTAACCCCTTTTACATCAGCTGGTTTTGTATTCTAGAGAAGCAGCTGAATTAAAAAAAAACACAACAAAAAAACAACAAAGCCTTAGAAACTGCAATAGCGCTTCCCGTAACTTTGCTGGCTCCAGGTTCATTCTGCTTCTCCTTGCATCACTGTTCTAAGTTTGGCTGCAGAAAAAAATAAAGAGGGTAACAACTGTAATGTACAGGCAAGTTTTATCTTTGCATCCCAGCCTTTCAAAGAAACAGCCCCTTTGGCTTTGGCCAGACTGCCCAGCTTGATTCTGAACTGTTAGAAACTAGTCAGGGCCATTGGCATATCCGTGCACCAACAGGTCACTCTGCCACCGCAGACCACAAGCACCACAGCAATGGACCCTCGGTGCAGTTCACCGCTCTGCTCTGTTCCAGTTTGGGCTGGTTGCAGCTCCCAGGATACATCTGGAGGCGTTTCAGTATTCAGATAATTATCTTCAAGCTCAGACTCGCCTTCCTTGCACAATTAGTGTGGAAACAAATGTTTTGGAATTCTTTCTGACCATTTCTTACACAACTGATGTCAGCAACCCACTTTCAGAGCTTTCTCAGAAAGCATTATCTGTGAGCGTGCTGCAAGCATGGGCAGTGATAGGATGTCGAAACGGGGAGGGACAGTTTCACTGTGATGAAGATTAACTTATTCTGATTTCTGAGCACGTCTGGACATGTTGTATAGCATTCGCATTTGCATGAGAGACAATACTTAGCAAGAATACAAAACAATAGGCATTGTTAACATGCACTCTGGGTAAACCAGCTGTCCTCCTGGCTACTCATATTTCAGACTTTCCACACTAAACACTAAAACAGTCATTGCATTGAACTCTGCCTCTGGCAAATTCACAACAAGGCCTGTCTGGCACAGCTAAATTTCGTACCAAATAAAATCCTTAATATATTTTTCTAATTAGATTTTTTTGGGATATGATGAAAAAAAATTGTATTTGTACTTGTTGAGCTAGCAGTTTTCGCAGGAGAGGCTGTTTCACCCTCACTTACTCAGGAGCTCTACGTAGGCTCCCTTGGCATGAGATGATGGAACCACTCATCAAAGTTGGGCTCCTGTTTCCTGCTCAGGCAACCCAAAACAATCCAGGAGAAGGGGATGAGGATAAAGGGAAATAACATCTTTCCCAGCCCCCACAGTCCAGACTATTTCCATATTGCTTGAGATTCTCTGAAAAGTGAACGCTATGACTAATGCTGCAAAACACTAAGCTTCCAGCCAAAATAGATTTTCATTTCCAATAAAAACACAGGAGTTTTCTATTGAAAACAGCTCAATTTTTTCAAGCAGTCCTATCTATTAAAAAGCAATAAGGATTGGTTTTCTGTCTGTTATTGGATTTCTTAGTCCTGGTAAATATACGTGGCCTGAAAAAAACCCTTACTACTGCTATAGAAAAAAAGGTAAGATTGCCTAAGAGGGCCCGGTAAGAGATATTCCAGCTCCATTAAACTAACTCAATTAGTTTAATCACAGTAAGAAGACAACAATGAAGAAGTTGATGAAACTCCCCTTTCGGCCCTGGAAAGTCCACTTCCTCCATTTCTTAAAAAGTACAAGATGCAGAATAAATCTGTGTGCTGGCAGCACTCCATTTCAAGATGGAAATCATACTGCTGCAGTGCAGAACGGCAAAAGCATTTCACAAAAATTTCTGTTGAGCAATTAGAAAAAAGCCAGATGTATTCCTCTCACACAACGACAGCAGCTTGATTTTCACTTCAAAAAGTAATTCAGGACATTCTAAACAACGGTTATTAAACATGTTCAAGAAAGCAAGTTTCAATGGATTGTGATTGAAAATTTACCAGGAGGTAGCCAAGCAGCTTTCTGGACCATCAACACCATTTCAACAAATCTCAGACCACTACGAAAGACTTCAGAGGACTGAAGGGATGGAAGAACTAAACCAGCATCATATTTTCACTGGGTAGGTAGACTAATCTGAGAGACAGCTTCGAGAAAATGATGGGATAACTCACAATTCTTGATTAATCAAGGATTTAGAAAAATAATTAAAATTAATGAAGATTATCATAGAGTTGGTCAAATAAAACTGACTCCTTATTTTGTTGAACTAGAATTAAAAATTGGTTGAGGACAAAGCCAACAGGGATATATTATTCATACTTCTGATGGGCATTAAACAGTGTGCCACATGACACAGAGTAAAGCCAGAACCATAAAAATTAACCAAATGGTGTGAAGTGCATTACAACTGTGGTTCCTGAGATGTATACAGCTAGCTAGCTATTAAGCACTATCTCCTACTCTTATTTTGAAAATGGTATAAAATTGGTTCTTCACTCTAACATTATTTTCAATAATTGGAATACAACATAAAATTACCTTTAAAATCTATAGGTGAAAAAGTTCTGAGGGAGAGAAGCAGAGGTAACTCATGAGTGCAATTGGTCACTTATTAAAAGCAGTTTGTTTTGCTTTCCAGCTGCAAACTGCACTCAAAGGAGTGTGGAAACAAAGGACAAGGGTTCACCCACCACAGAAGCAACAGGTCCAAGGATGATTTAGACTTCCATTCTGATGCCACGGCCAAGGCTGCTATAAAAATGAGGCAGAGTAGCAGTAAGAAGGGTTGATACTGTACAACTCTTTAGCAACCTTGCTTTGCTGTTAGCGTTCCAATTAAAAATGCATTCCAATGTGTTTAAAGAATTCAAGGCAGAGCGCTCCAAATGAATAACGGATCCATAATAATTGAGCGTTTAATCAGTTACTTCAGAAAAGAAAGCCGAAGAATGACTTGTTCCATTTGTAAATGCCTGCAGTGAAAACAGCAACGTCACCGTGTGCGCTTCAGCTGAGCAGACAAAAGGCAAAAGATCCGACAGCTGGAAAGTGGAAGACGACAAACTCAGGCTCAATACAAAGAGGCACATTTTTAGCAGTACATAATCACATTTTGAACGATTTGGGTGGATTCTTCGTCACTAGGAGCCTTCAAATCAAGGCAGGATGCTTTTGCTAAAAACACACTTTAATTCAAACAAGAATTTGAGGAAGTCTTGGGAACTGTGCTCTAGAAGAGAGCAGACCGAACACATGGCGTTTCCTTCTGCCTTCTGAATCAGATGACACTGGAACAGTTAAGTTTGTCTCAGGGAGATACTTCAAAGGAGGTACAGACTTTAGAAGTCGAGAGAAGCGTGATGCATTCTGGATGCTCTGGGCCAGGCAGTACAGCGGGGGCTATATGGCTGCATTACACAGCAGCCTGAAAGGAAGTGTCTTCTAGACCCAGCAAGCACGTAAAATTCTGTAGGCAGCGACCCTGCCTTTCTGTCCCAGGAACTAGGAGAACGCAAGAAGGAACAACGTGCCGTGTCCAACCCAGTGGATGCCATAACTGGTGCACGTCAGAAGATTCCTCAGCCCCAGCCTGCGAGGTGTACTGCTCCTTTCAGAGGGCTTGCATGTCACGGAAAAGACGGATGCAGTGCACCTGAAAGAAGCAATTCAGCTTTTTGGCCCGAGTGAAATAAAGGTGAACAGGCCTGACATGCTGCAGACAGACTTCACCAAGTAAAAAACAAAGCCAGAGGAGACAGCAAGACCTGAACATTTCCTGCTTGAATTGCACCCATATCTTTTATGAGCACAAAATTAGCACACATTGAATTTAGTCTCGGGGAATAAAATTGCTTCAATTGATGGCACTCCTTTTTGGACATAAAGTAATGAGATTCAAATGATTGCCTTGTCTGGTGCCAAGTTAGAATTCTAACCATAATCTCTTGGACAGGATCTCACGCCACAAAGCTGCTGGATGGTCTGGGCATGACTGCCTAGTCCTCACTGTACTTTGAACAAAGAAAAGACCATGTAAAGATGACCACATTCTGGGGGAAAAAAGAAAAAAAGTGTTTTAGTGAAAAGCTGGCATACAGATTTAGCTGAAGAATGTTCTTCAAGAAAGAGAGTACAAATTTTCACTCAAGTAATTCTCTCCACAGCCAAGATCCTTACTTCACAATTTAGAACTTCTGCGAACCCAGCTGACAGGCTTAAGCAGCAGTGTAGGCGTTCACCCCGCACAGACGCCGAGCACAACGTACAGTCATCACAGAGAGAGAACAGTTCAGAGACGGAAAAATCTTTCCAGGTTGTTCATGGCAGATCTATGGCAATGGTCACCCACGACAATGTATTTTTAGTGTTCGGTACAGCTCATTTTTACTCATGCTCCTCTTCCAGACCTTTTAATTCATACACACTGTAAAAGCTCACATCATTCTCCTCGGAGAGATACATCATAGTATCACTTTGGGATTTGCACTTTCCCACACTAACAACACACTGTTGTGGAGCTGGATGTAAAGCATGTTTTGGAACCATGGACTTTGCAGTTTAACAGCATTGAAATGACCCCCAAAACTTTCAAGTATATACTTTATTTCGTTCTATTTCACAGTCTGTTTCTGTAAAGTTTTAGCAAAAAGGTCATGTTCTATAACAGTTCTTAGGCTACTGAATTCAGAGCTGGCAACAGACTTCAGAAGTACAGAAATTGTTTACATTCCAACTAGAGCAGTGAAGTTTCAAAAATACATGGTAAAAGTAATCAAAAATACCAACATTTATTAAAACTTAATAGAAAAACAGCAGTCTGCCCAACCCATCAAGCTACACCACCTACTAGTTGTCCGCAGCAACTGAAACCCCAGTAGCCATTGGACTGACTTCTTAAACCGGGACGGCTGTTTTCAGCTAACTTGTTAACACAAAGTCTTGCTGCTTCAAAGGTTAAAAAAAATAAATAAAATAAATCTGTAAGTTCATTGTTTCCAGGTTTCCAATCACATAGGCTGGTACTGATATAGTCAACTCATTTTCTCAACATAGTTCCAAGTCAATCTATTGTGTTAAACTGCAGGCAAGAAAGGAAAGCCCATGTTGTTGAAAGATTTATCAGGGCTTCCAGGAATAAGGGTAGCTAAGAGAAATTGAACAGAATGGTACTTGATGACATGTCTGTCACTAGGAGCCTTCAACATCCTTTTTTGATAGATATTCCATCAAGATTTGCAGTTATCTAGGGATACGGTTCCTAAGGGGGCTACAGATTTACATGTAGTAGTTCCACAGTGGATTTTTCTAGTTCAGCAAATACTATTTAAGTCTGGACTGATGCCCAGTAGGAGATTTCTAACCAGCTGATGGACTTTATTCACAGATTTATTGAATATATATGTATACAAACCACACCAGCTGAAAGGCCCATCAGGATAAGTACACCCATTTTAGCCCACCCTCAGCGCTGTCAGGGGAAAACACGCACGTGGTGCTGTGTGGACTGTGAGACATTTCTACCAGCTGAAGTCTCCCTAAGTTAGAGGGTATTACCCTGCAAGGGAATTTTTTCCTTCCTTTTACTCTATTAGAGCAGTGGAAATAGGACGGAGAAGAGGTCACTGGTAGCCTCATTTTTTCTTGTCTCAAACAGCTAGTATAGGACTTCCTTTTTTCGGATGTCCTTTCCATCATGTTTTCTAGGATGATCACTTTCTAAAAATATATGTATTCTGAACTTCAAATTCTGTTCTCTACTTGATGAGTAGAATAAGAATTTTAGGAAAAGCAGGAAAGAGACCTTACGCATTTTCTCACACCTCGCCTGCAGGCCTATCACAGATAATCAGTTAGTGGAACTGCCTCCTGTCCTTCCCGTAAGGAGCTCAGAAGAAAGGAGCCTATCTTCTGGGATTCTTTCACAAACAGCCTAAGGTACCATCACTTCTATCCTGCCAGATGTCACTCGGTGCAGATCTCACGATCAATTCCAGAAGAGCTCGATCGGACGTGCCCGACACCATCACACTGCACCACGCCGCCTTCCTGCGTTCCGGGTTTGCTGGCTGAGTTTTGATATTGCCGTGCCGCAGGTTGTGAGACACCCCAGCAGGCACAATTATAGCAGGTACATTTCCAAACATACACGACAGAACACAGTTTATGAGCATTTTCCTTTTAATTACCACCCAGGTACTGCACTAGTCTTCAGGCAGTGGGCAGGGTACACGGAAGGCTTGGCTACCGGCACCACAGCTCCACTAGCGCCAGTCCTCCCACAACATCTCTCTCCAGGCCCAGGCCTAGTACAAACACGACTCCCACTTCTCCTCTTTGTTAAAAGCATGTACGTCATTTCTTTTCAGCAGTGTAAAAAGGGGGAACCCCTTACAAGAAAGAAGCCCCTTACAATTTCTCTAACGCACCTATTTGAGGAAGACTACAAAAGCATTCTCTACGGCCTTCTGCAATATTGATTCCCAGAGGCATCAGAAAACGAAAAGGTCTAGTCACAAATTAGCAAGACAACCACTTTATTTTCAAGTTTCCTTTTTTTAAGAATCTGAAACAGATGATAGAAGTGATCAAAGCAGCAAAATACCCAGTCACCAAGATTGCACAATTTTTTTTAAAACATCACCATGCAGAAAGGAACACACCATAAACAATCCAGATTCCTTAACATTCTTAGACAAAGCCGTTCTTAGTTCTCTACATACTGCTTCTGAAAAAAAATGCTTCAAACTGGAGAGAGTGACACAGTTAAGTGTCTAAATAAACTGAAAAGAAATAAACCTCTGTAAAACAGCTTTTGTAACATGACTACTCTGGATCTCTACTAGTAAGGCCTAATATCTTACGCAGGCGGTGGTGTTAGCTGTATCTCAAGGCAGGCAGGCTAGGAGTGATACAAATTTATGTGAAGGAAAAATGTTCTGGGGTTTTGGAGGGAGTTTTTTGTTGGGTTGCTTTTGGGTTTAAGTTCAAAGCCAGGCAGAAAAAATTTTTTACGAAGATTACCCAAGCTAACATCTCTCTTTCTTTCTTCCCCCTCCTTCCCACTTTTTCTTCTCCTTCTCCAGATACATTCATCTGATTCCTCTAAATAGAAAAAGAGAGGGAAGGAAGATGGGAGCAGGATTTGTTTCACCACAGGCCATTATGCTCTTTTTCCTTCCACCTCTCTCCTTTTGTTTTGTTGTTGGGTTTTTTTAATACTTAGCAATCTGATTTCACAGAAACAGATGAGTTTAGGCTTGTAAACTAAGGATACACATATCAAATAACAGGCAACTAGTCTTGCCAAATCAATCCTGTTGAATTAATATCTTCCTTGTACTGTTTTTTAAAAAGTAACTGCAGTCTTTAATAACAATGTTGAATCTGTTAGCTACCGAGAAAATCCAAAGCTACTTGCCTTGTACACTTGCTGGCCATTATCAAAAACGGCTTGGAAACAGACACTTCCAGTGTAAACCTTATTAATTTTCACTCCACTGTACAGATCAAAATCAAAAGTATACTCATCAAAACACATCATTTCACTTGGGTCCCATTCACCTCTTTGCCCACAGACCACAACGAACACAGAATGCTGCTTCAGCCCAAGCACCTCTCCGCTCCTTCAAACCCGTTAAAACCCCTAAGCAAGACCCTCTGCTACGCCCGAGGACAGTGACCACCTAAAGATACCACCCCACCAAGGTTAAGCTTCCTCTCCTCACATCAACTCCCTTCATCTACCGATGACGGCCCACCACTGGAGCCTGTCCTGCTGTTCCACTCTCAGAGCTGACTATCCGGAGGTTGCACGGGAAGCTGCTTGCTTGCAGAATATTGCAAATTACTGTCTTTTCACTGCGAGAGTGGGAACGTGCCGGCAGAGCGCATCTGAGCTTCTTGAGTTCAAGGAAGTACAGAGTCAGCATGGAGCTCAAGGTCACGCTGAAGCAGCAAGTGCCTATTCTGCCAAGCCCCCACCATGCTATTCCAGTCCCACGACCGGCTCTGGAGGCCAGCCGTTAACGGCAACGCCACTTTGCAAGTCTTGGACTCAGAAAACACTCAAGTAAAAGCTTGAGACGGGAAATAGGAGGCACAGCAATAACTTGACCAACGGCTCTGTACCTTTATACTACACGTTGGGGTAAGTGGAGTCTTCAAGGCTGCTATCAGCTTTCCCAGATCCTGTCAGAGACGCTTCCAGCTCTGCCCACGACTGCGGAGCATTGTTCTTTATTGCCTCTATGAAAAGCTGCGTCTGATGCTTCAGCCTGTCCAGCTCAGCCTGAGTCACCTGGTTCTGATGGATGAGCTCCTTGGTTTTCAAAGTGATCTCCAGCAGCCCCGACCTGCGCAGCACGACGAGCGTGTTCTGAAAGCGCCTGCACTTGCTCTGCTGTTGCAAGAGCAGCTCAGGGGGAGCGCAAAGCTCCTCGGGTATCAACGGAGGGCTCCACACCGCAGGCTGCACCGCAGCCTGTGCCGCACGCTCGCTCTCCTGAGGGGGGCCCTTGGCTGCCTGCAGAGTTCCGAAAGGCAAAAGGGGAGTCAAACCCGGCGCTTTCTGAACGTCACCGGAAACACGGTGAAAACCAGGAAGAGCTGACAGTTTTCCACTCGTCACCAGAGCTGAAGAACTTTGCTGGCTGGAATCCTGAGAGGTCTTAAAGCTAACCGGTAGGTGGGCAAAAGGACTAGTAGGCAAGCTGGTGCTCCTCGATACAGGAGAATTCTCCATCTTGGGTGCTTCTGTACAGAGTCGTTTGTGGCAGCTGGTTTCCTGACGTTCTTCCAGATCAAAGGAGTGATCTCTTTTGCAGGGTTGTGGTGCTATTTTGGGATAAGAATTCAGGATGGGCAGGTAATTAGTGGAGTCATTTCTCTTTTTCCCAACAGGGTGAGGGTTAATAGGAGGTGGGATTGATGGACGAAGAAACAGTAGCTGTGGCTGAGCCGGAATCACTTCAAAGGATGGCTGCACAGTCCAAGATTGGAGCTGTGATGAACTCCCCTGAGAAACACAAATGGGGAAAAAACAGAAGTCTTACAACACCATTGTAGAAGAGGATTAAAAAAGCCCCTGAAATCAAACAGGTGGACTGTGACATTTCTCCATATTTGATATACACTGTGCAATTAATACGTTATGAACAGGTTTCATAATCAAACTCACACTTCTCTTTTTCTGACTCGAAAGCACAGCGCTGGAATCAAAGCTGCAATCCATCACCCTTGTACCATGGAACAGCAGACACATTTAAGAACAATTCAGTCTGAATTTATAGATGCTCTGGTAAATGAGGATCACAACGTACACTTACAGGGCACACAACACTCACGGAGAAGTTCAACTCAGACTTAGGGTTGAGCAACAGGGGTACAGAAAAGTTCAAACGCAATTAAGCACTGTGGTTATGAAATATTTTAAAGGAGTCCACGAAAGACTGCGCAGACGGTTTAGGAACAGTTCAGACACCCTCATTGTTGAAAAGCAGCAACTCTCATCTTGTCAATTCTATTCTTACAGCAAGCTTCTGAAGTGGCTATTTAAAAGAGATGGCAGCTGTTCAGTAAGCCTTGCAATCTTAAGTACAACACACAGTTTCAATAAATTCAAAACCATGAAGTACAAAAAAATACACCGAATATCTACCAATGTGAGGAAAAAAGCCTGTTGTAAGCTCTCAGCAGTTTAACTCTATAGCTCTGGTGAAAGAGTCTGCATCGAGAAACCTTAAAAGCATTGTATTTCAAGAAAAACTCCCCAAGTTTTGACTCCTTCCCACAAGCCATATTCTGAAATATAGGGGAACACACCGCTTATTACAAGGCATTACCTCTTCTCCTCCTCCAGTACATTGCTACGTATCTTCATGAGATCTCCTGGCCAAAAAGCACGCCTGCTTTTCTCCAAACAGATCACATTGTCCAGTAAGAGATACTATTTCTTTCTGAAGCAAACTCTCACTTCTTCAGATATTTCAGTCTCCACCACTACAGTTACACTGATATAATTTACTGTCAGCTGCTTTCCCAATTCTTTACGACTTGGAACACTACTGGCAAGCCTGCTGAAGGCACAGTTTTTAGCTAGCATAAATACATTTTACTATTTTTGGTACTCTACCGAGTTAGCTGAAACCCATCTCCCTTCCCCCAGTCTCATAAGATAAACTGGCAAATGCTAACATGCTTTGCTGAAGTCCATTCCCCCACTAAAGGACTTGAACTCAGCAAAAGCAAGTATCACCCGCTGATTAGGACACTGAGACTTGGAGATGAGGTTCAAAGGCCTCCTCTGACACAGAATTTCTTTGGTTCAGTAAGCAAGGTGCTTAAGGAACAAGGGTACGGAACAGCTACCTGTAGAAAATGAATACTACTACCTCATCGGAGAAGAAAGGACAAACTGATTGAAAACGAAAATATCTGGAGATGTTAGGAGTGAGGAAGTATAGAAACACCATGGCTATACACGGAGAAGATGGAATACGCAGCCTCACGGAGCACGGTTTTGGGGTCAGAAGTTGTCATCTCCCACACAATTGCACAGTATTGAGCAGAGCAGAGCCCCAAAATCCCTGAGGCCAAAATAGCTGTGGGAACTGTTTATCTCAATCTTGGTTTTTTTCTTAGCTTTGTTAGCTACTTTCTTCCCCTCTCCGCTCATGTTGCATTCTGCTCTTGTTCTCCTACCCAAAGATCTCTTTTTTAGTAGAAGACACATTTACTAATTCAGTAAAGTGCTGTGTTTGGGGCTTTTTTTCAAAGGAAAGCTAACTCCTTGCATCTATCAGTGTCACTTGTCCAAAAATCCTTCCTACTGACTAAGGACTTTTACAAGACTCACAGAAACCTCGCCACAAATAGCACTGTGTTTTGGAGGCCTAATCCCTGCTTGGTTTGGTTTTTTTTTTTTGTATAACCTTATTGTTAGCTGTTTACACTCTGAAACTGGGACAGCAGGGTAACCATCACTGCACAGGAGCACAGCGATTCTAAGACAGAAGGATGTTGTTGATCGAAACTGAATCTACAACAAATAAACGGCGGTAACTGGATGCTGCTTTTTCTCTTTTTTTTTTTCTCTCCATCCAGCAAGCCCAAGTGAGTGCTGTGTTGAGAAGACCATTTTAAAAAGACCACCAGCATGACTATCTGAGGTAACCAGGCATAATGGAAAGAGGCAGAAAGATATTTCACTACTATTCTGACTGAGACTTGTTGGTTTTGTTCCTTGCAGTAAACACTTTTCAATTCCACACCACTGTTCCTAACCGTACCTAATTAGACTTGGACATTATGACACACCGCTCAAGAGAACTGAGTCTAGTAATTCTATCTACATCTACATCTATTCCTCACCAAATTCCATTTGTGCTACACTATCAGTGCATACAAAAAACATGGTTTTTTTTTTACGTTTTTAAATTTTTTTACTTTTTTAAATTTTAATAACAAATACATATAAGCTACTTCTCTTAACTGTTTGCAACACAACCTGGAATTTAACATTAGACTACCACAGCAATCAGTGTTTAATTTTTGAGCTCTGAGCCAAAGGCTATCAACCTTTGGTGAAGCTTGTCTGCTCTGGGAACTTCAGCATTTGCTTAGACAGTGTTTTGTCCACACGTCTAGGAACACGACTGTGAAATAAAATTGTTTCTTGCTAAGATAAAGCACAACGCTCAGAGACCAGAACCATCTCCCCACAAATGCATAATCTGCCAAATACTAAGAGAAACCCACAGCTGTGTTAGCATTGAGACAGAGTATTTGAATTTAATAGGTTTTGTTTGTTGTCAAAGCAGATTCAGTAGAAAAAGAATGAGGATCTATATTCTTTCTTCCCCTTCTCACTCTATTCTCAAATGTATTTTAATACAAAACGCTGAAGAACTTTTGCTCTGCTCGGCAAGCAGGAGAACGGAGCAAGAGGTGCAATAACACAGCAATACTTCAAAGCTGGCGCGCTCATGTTGGAGTCTCACGGATGTGCTGGAGGAAGGACACACGGCAAGACATGGGCGGACACAACTAGGGAATGTACTCCTTGCAACGTGAGCCACCACGGGCAGTTAAGAGAAACAACAGTTCAAGGAAAAATACCAGAGCTAAGTGCAGACGCAGAGTTAATTTCTTCATTCCTAACATTCTGGATTAGCATTTCCCATTGCACACAAAGCACTTCTAGGATCTAAGAACTAGGACTAAGAGGGGAGACAAAGAGGTTTGGTAGATGCAGCAAAGCTTCTCCATTACGCATTTCTCCCATCTTAGTGGTTCTTGCTGCCCCTCAAAAGAACAGGCTGTCACAACAGAACTTTTCAAGTTACTTTCTGGACCGCAAGAACTTTGTAAAATCTTTCTGAAACGAAAAATCTATGACAAAAAATTAAGAACAGGCAATATTTTTCAATACATTGTTTCCTCCCTACCTGCTTAACTAACACATTTTTCATTACGACCATAGGAGAAAGCGTAGGAAAGGAGCTGCTTGTGGTCACTGGGCACGGCCACGGCCCATCCTCTGCGTTCCAACACAAGGCATTCAGCACGTCCTCCGAGTCAGTCTGCTCCATAGCACTCGGGCACTCTGAGCTTCCATCTGTCAGGCACAGAGTTCAGCTGTTAGTTCGACATGCAGCATGCCAGCTACCTCCTTTCAGTTCTACTATTCTGCCTCAAGTCAACCAAGTCACAAAAAAAAAATAAAGTTTAGTTCTGGAATAGCAATAAAATTAGACCTGCTGTGACAGCTGTCAAATTCAAATAGCCTTTAATAAAGGACTTCATATTTCAAGGCAGTTCTCATAGAGGTATTGTCTCCTAAAAAAAGCTATTACTTTTTGTCCTTTGGTACTTAGTCTCCAAAGGACCACGCACTATCATGAAGACTGCTCTAAAATCTGCTGCAGGAATGAACTATGGGCTCCAGCAGGGCCGCAGTCTGTGCTGCAGGCATTTTGTGTCTTGGAATATTCTGTCCACAAATCCAATAAGGCACGTACGTCTTAAAAACTGCTTTTGTCTTTTAAAGGCCACCTTTGCAGTTTTGTTGAGTACTAAACCAACACACCGTGTCCACCTTCTACTGATGTTACAGCAGTCACTCTCTGGTTTATCAGGCTCTACTGACAATCTGGTCAAATTGTTAAGACACCAGATGGCATAACCCAGCAGTTCATTCATCACTGCAAAGAACAAGAAGTCATTTTGCCATCTTCACTTCTACACTCTGAAGCCTGAGATCCTTCCTTTCATTTCTTTATTAGGTACATTTTAAATTCCCATGCCATTAAAATTTACAGGATGAACTTTATTACTACATAAAGCCTGCTGGTTGGATGACTGTAGATGCAACCTGCCTTGCATACAAAGGCCCTCCCAGGTAGTGAGGCTCAACCTGTCAGAGTCAGATCTGTCAAATACCACCCATAAAAGCAAAGTCTGAGCAAGATAACACAAAACCAAAGGCAGCAGGATGGTTTTCTAAACCTGAGTATCCGGAGTCCTTGTCCGACTCGGCCGCCGCCATGCTGAAGGGATGGCTCAAGCTCTTCATGGCCGTCACTTTGCCCAGCAGTTCCTGGAGGGTCTCAGCAGGTGATTACGTCGTCTCCCTGCTTCCATAGCGCTGCGGGCAGGCTTTGAGGCCTTTTCCATCGAGGAACTACAAAAATAGTTAAGAAAAAAAAGGGATTTGCTCTGAATCTAAAGAAGTTTGATTAGTATGAATCAAGAAAGGCTGTGCTTGTCCTTACAGAAATCTGGTTATTTAAAATTTTATTGTATCTCTTCAGAAATCTGCAGAATTCTATTAAACCCCCAGCTTCACGTTTACTACTTATCACACACTTAAGTTAGCAAAGGCCTGCCAGTAAAACCAGTTTATTCCCTGCAAAACTCTCTAGATTATGCATGTTTAATAACGCATTAGAGCACAAAAAAGTTAGGCAACAATTCTTGCATCAACTGACACGTTACTTGGTAGAATCTTCTGGACTAAAATTTTCCATCTGCCTTAGGCTGATTTTTTCTAAGCTTCAGGAAAGTTTCCATGATCCAATCTTTCGGCTTCCTGCATCAGCCACAAGAAAAAAATATCATAATAGGCATGGCTGTTGAGTCCTTCAGCGTAGGTTAAAAGAGGCCAAAAAACCTAAGGCGTAGGAAGGAAGAAATTAATGGAAGGAGAAATACAGTACAGATATTTTACTTTCTTCTAAAAATTCCTTTATTTTTTACTACTGCTGTGAATTCCATCAACAAATCAAAGGTATTTCAGAAGTACTGAAGACATGAGTGCAGCTGAAGGTGCAGAATGCACCCATCTCACCCGGCTCCCGAGCAAGGCAGAGTACAGAGCACAGGTCAGCCAACCTTACTAAACGACCTGAAGTAGATTAATTTCATACTTAAAATTACTGAGTAGACGGCAGATTCAGCTGGAGAGCACAACGTGCAAGTCATTTCTAACTCTGAGATGAATTCTGTCAGGCAAGGTAATAATTCCTTACTGTACACACAAAACTTGGGAAATAGGAATGCAATTTCTTGATCTGCTAAAGACGTACTGCCCTATCCTACAAAGTTCTGCAACGTGGGTAACCGAGATAAAACGGCAGATACAAAGTGTACGGTTCTTGTCTGGAATTAAATCAGTGCCGCTCCCAGTCAAGCGGGTTAGTTGTGTATGTCTTTTTAAACTGTCAGTGAGCTAACTGGAGACTTTCAGGACAGAAATACCTCAAATTACTCAAGGAATGAAATGTAAACAGAAAACTGATGTATTAGACATGCTTCTCCACTCTAAAACAAAAGCAAAATAAACTAAAGACTAAAGGCTATGAATAAAGAACATCTTTTCAAGAATCAAAAGTCACTCAGTTCATATTTATCTTCCAAAACGCAGCCAGCCCAGGGACTGAATCCCAAAACAAGGCAGCAGTGCTGGGCGAAGCCCACACAAGGAGCACAAAAGCTGTGGGTTTGTCAGCAGTCTGCTTCACTCTCAAGAGTAAAGCAAGGCATCAGAGAAAAGAATGTAAAGTAAGTGATGAGAGAACACGCTGGGGCGGAAGAAATCCATACTGCTGGAAGCACAAGACCCGCTGTACCTGCAGCCCACTAGCAGGGGAGGCACAGCCTTAGGAATGCCCCCTTCTTCCCACACCCAGAACGAGGACATTAGAAGGCTGAAACTAAAAACTATGCAGATCCGCAAAATGTCAAGTTACGTGACAGTGTCCCATACTACAGACTTGTCTCAACCTTCAGCTGCTTCCTGAGGGTGGGAGGCTCCAGCAACACGGAGCAAAATTTCTGTTTCTCTTCAAGAAGCAGCTGAGAGTCTCGCTAACAGGGAAAGTGACGGGATGAAGTCCAGAAATTACATCTAATGTTATTTGTAGAAATTATTTTCCTGTAAAGCAACCCTTTGAAGTTGTGTCTCATATTACACAGAATCAGGGAGTCTGCATATTAAATATTAGAGCTGCATATCCAAATTACAAACACAGGAACTCAGGAGTCTGCATCATAGCCAGGCCAGCAGCCCATTAATGGCAGCATCCAGTGCAAGCTACTTCCAATGACACTGCAGCAGACAGACATTCTGGAATAATCTACCTCGAAAGGCAAGTTTCTTCTTAAGCTCCTGACAACTGGCTGTTAGAATTCTGCTCCGAGACCTTAAGCCCTGGCACTTCTAGCAACAAATTCTGTGCATTAGAGAACAGTGCTGAGCTGGTAGGGTGACTGCCTATGTAACTACAAGAAAGACAGAATAATGGTCAGCAGAAAAGGATTTCCTCTGTAGCTAGTTGCACAATTTTTACTTTCCATTTCTAGTCACGCCTGTCGACCTACTAACTGGTATGCAGCAAATGTAACTGCATAAAAGCAACCTGGGTGCCGCCCCTGGGATGGAAGGTGAAGCTTTTAAGATGTTTAAACTTCCATTACTGAGTCCCTTCCAAAACATGTTTCTAAAGAAAGTGAAATGTATTGATGTTAATCTCAAAAAAAAAAAAAAATAATAAAAGAGATGAAGAAAAGCAGAACTAGAAACAGAACTAGAAATAGAATAAGGGCTGGCTGGAAATAAACAAAATAAGAACAGGCCACCTGCTAGCCTTGCATCAGGAGCAGCTTTGCGAAGGGCTGACTTGGGAAGGGCTGACACATCCTTCTCCCTTCCCTTAACGGACAAATCTAAAGAACAACAAAACCACAGCAGAAAACAACCCAAAAGCGCCTCTCTCTCTCTGTCTCCCTCCCTCCCGCCAGGAGCTCGGCCGCGCACCGGTCAGAAGCTCCGGGCGCCATCCCCGCCGCCCAGGGCCCTCCCTCCGCAACGGTCAGAANNCCGGGACCGGGACCGGGACCGAGCCCTCCCCACCGGAACCCTCCCCGCCAGCGCCGCGGGGCCTGGAGCGAGGCGGGAGCGGGAGGCTGGAGGCGCGCAGGAGGCCGTGGACGCTCACAGAGGCTGCCAGGGAGGAGGCCTCACAGGCCTGGTGGTTTTCTAAAGCTCTCGGAGCCCCATCCCACGGGCCCGTCAGGGCCATGGCAGAAAGGAGCAGCTTCACTGTGGGTGCCGCCTGTCGGCCTCGAGCCGCCTGGTGTGCGAGGGCTTGAAGCTCTTTATGGGCAGGCCTGTACTTCTGAGGGAATTGGACAGGGAGATCAGAGCCAGGAGTCGGGGAGGCAGTTGGACTTTCCAGATACTGTGCAAAATAGTACAATTCATCTGTGCACAGGAGTTCAGACTGGAAGGAGAGATGACAGCAAAAACATAAACACAGACAGCCACTTAGAGAAGGACGAAAGCGGCACCAAAGATGTCCGGAAGCTTTAAACTTGTCTCAGAGGGAACACAAGGCAAAAGGAGGAACTCTTACGGGTAAAGGATACCCTTGTTCTTCTCTGTGGTTGGTAAATATGAGATAGTGAAAGAAATATGTGAATTTGCTTTTAATGAACGGCATACAAACCAAAAACAAGTAAGAAGGAAGGAATTGAATCTTCTGGTTCAGTGAATAGAACTAGAATAGCTGTGCTTATTCTGAGAGCTGCATAAACACTACCAGCACTTGAAGTCTGTCAGAATATTTTGCATTTGGAGATGAAAGTCATTTCGTTAGAGAAAACTGAGAAGGCTGTGTGGAGGGGCTGAGCAAAGACACAATGACTCCCTGAATAGAAAAGGATGAAAGCAATACTTTCATTGTTATCATGGTCTTGTTAAAAGAACCTGACATGTGCTTGTTTGAAACACCGACATAATCTAATAAATTCCTGAGTGAAAAAGAGAAGGATTTTTAATCTCAGCATTGTCTTGCAAATAACCTGTCAAATGCAAAAGAGAAACATCTGGGATTATGTGAAATGACGCTATCATTTTGAAAATGTGACAGAGAACAGATTCCAGTCCTACCATTCCAAAGTGCTGTGAGAGAATGCTGGCGACACATATTCCTGGGAGGTATTTTTGAGTAATTGAGTACTGGAGTTGTCTCCGAGTTGCATCTAAACCCTGCTGTGAGCTGTGTGATCTCTAGAGCGTGGATTTGGATCCCTGACTGTTCAGGAGGTTGGGGTTCTGAGGAAAAGCATGCTAAGAATGCTGTTGCATCACCATATTTGCTCAGGCATGGTCCTGGTTGCCTTATCCCCAGAAACAACCCTTACCCATCTCCACAGCGGCCGGATTCCTGAGGACATGGAGTATGTGTGGGTGGGCACTGAAAGCAGCTCATCAGAGAGCGAGCGGTCTGCATTTGGGACAGACAACCAGCCCTTCAGCCCAGGGGATTCAGAACAGATCTGGAAGGTGTGGTACCAGGCCCTTGTCCAAGAGAGCAGCAGGTAGGAGAACTGAAGTGCTCTACTGTTTAATAGACAAGTTTTCTTGGATAGTCGAGGTATAAACCTCCATTTTAAATAAACCCAATCTCATCACCTGAATTCTCCCTGAATTCAGTTGAATTAAACCTTAGGTTTATATTGAGCATTATCACCAGAATTCTCCCTGCTGCAGAGTATGCCTTTTCCTGTGATTTTAATAACATTTTGGTCATTGTCCCCTCTCTCCCTTTTCATTTGGTACTATGTTGGCTCAAGGTCTCATTTTTGCTGTGCTTGCGGCAATTCCTGCCAGCGGCAACAGGATGTTTTCCTTTTTTCCTGTTATACTGTGGTTTGTTTGGTTATCCTAAAGGTGAGCTTTTGGCAAAGACGGATAAGCTTTTTGTTCACTTCCCTATTTATTCTGATCATAGAACAGGAGAAGGGTGAGAAGAATATGAGTGAAGTAGGACTACATGTTTACTCAATTTAGGTGTTTCAACACTTTTATTTAAAAAAAAAAAAAAGTATTGAATCTGTTCTGCCAGGAAAAGATGCAGAAATCATCTTTTATGGCTTAAGAAGGACGAAAACGAGTATTTATCCAGCAAGGCAGTTAAATAATAGGTCTTGTGTGGTTACTGCACAATTAATGAAGGTGTTGATGCGTGCACTTCATAAATGCTTATGGGACAAAGAAACTATTGTCCTGACACAGCAGTAGAAAGAACTGTTTGACAAGCTTCGGAAGTGAAGCGTAGCCAGGTCGGAAGGAGAACGTGGTTTCATAATACACTGTGTGAACTGGAGAGGTTACGTGCTTGTCTGAAAGCACTCACCAGACCACCGGGGACGATCATCTCCCTGGTCCTGCTGGCCACACTGTTCCTGATCTAGGCCAGGGTGCCATTGGCTTTCTTGGCCCCCTGGGCACACGCTGGCTGATGTTCAGCTGGCTGTTGACCAGCACCCCCAGGTCCTTTTCCGCCGGGCGGCTTTCCAGCCACTCTTCCCCCAGCCTGTAGCACTGCCTGGGGTTGTTGTGACCTGAGTGCAAGACCCAGCGCTTGGCCTTGTGGAACCTCATCCCACTGACCTCGGCCCATCGATCCAGCCTGGGCAGACCCCTCTGTAGAGCCTCCTCCCCTCAAGCAGATCAACACACCTGCCTAACTCGGTGTCTTCTGCAAACTTACCGAGGGTGCCCTTGATCCCCTCGTCCAGATCATTGACAGATGAAAGAGAACAGGCCCCAGTGCTGAGTCCTGGGGAAAAGGTCAGCCTGCTTAAGTTAGTCTGCAAATAAATAGCTTTATTCTACTCACTTTATTGAACCAAAATCTCACTGTTACGATGTTTTGATAAGTATATCTTTGTTCCATCTATTATTAATTTCTATAATTTTAATACATTGATAGAAGAATATTGTTCAGATGATGCCTCCAAGTTTTCATTGGCCCGAACCAAAGAATGAACTCGTGGATAAAGTATTTGCTTCACCTTTCAGCAGAGGGGCACTGAATCTCAAATGTGTTTCCTTTTATATTTGTGTTAGCTGTGTTGTTGGCATTAAAACAGTGCCAAATCTTTTTGAAAAGACATTCCACATGTGCGTTTTGTTAATAATTAATATCTTCTTTTATAAATATCAAAGCGTGAAAGAGATGTTGTTTGATCACCTGCTCTGACCTGAAATCTGTCACAGGTCTTAGAATTTTACCCAGCAATTGAGTTAACAAGATTTTTCTCTGATGAAGGTATTTTAGTGATGGCTCATTTTTTCTACTTTTAACTTTGTCTAGCTATATTTCCTTTTACATTTTCCTCTTCAGCCAAGTGAGGATTTGGGGAAAAGTGGGATAGATACCATGTTTTACTGGAGATCCACCATTATTTGCGTTTACATTTCAGATGGTAGCGGTTGCTTTGGGAGTTCTTTTGTGTTGTAAGCGTGCAGTCTGTTAAGGCCGTCTCTACTGAGTCTTTGTAACTTGTCCAGTGTCTTCATTTTTCTAGTTGAATCTTAATTTTGTGAACCTGAGAATGATGGCGAGTACCTTCCCGTGACTGTGGCTTCTGCCTTCCTGCGTTATTGGTGCTAACCACTGGGTGTCGTCTGTCGCTGTGAATTAGCAGGATAGAGGGAAGGTCAAACTTGGTCCCATCAAGGACTGCCTGGGCACTTTTTTTCAGAATGAAAAGTTTTGTCTGATTTATATGAAATTACAAAAAGTCTCAAATTTCGCTTTGAAAAAGCTTTTTTATATACCAAGGTCAACAAATATGAGATAGGGAATACTACAAACAACAGCCTGATTTCTCTACCTGGTTTGTTCCCAATACCATTTACCCCGTCAACAGAAGGACACGTCATTTGGTGGAAAAAACCTAAGATGTCAGTAGATAATGAAGAATAGCCTGAGACCATAAATGCATAATGTAGCAGAACTCAGGCTGCACTGGTGATCTCAAGTCTGTATTTTCCTCGTTGTTGGGAATGATGTTTGACATGTCTGTATTTGAGAATATTATTTTGATAAGGATTTTGTCCCGTTATTTCCTGTCATTTGTACAAGCGAATGAAAGGGTAGATATTTGTTACTTTATGTGCAAGGATAACAAATGTCCCTCATGCAGAGGAGAGTTTGAGCCTTGAACCTTCAGTGCAGACCTCTGCTAGGGAGGATTAAAGGTGAGCCATATTAATTGCACATAGAAGGATTAAATTTTCTACGAACCGGTCATTAGAGAGCTCACATGATGCGGTACCATCAATACAGCCGTGTGCTGTGCTTCAGGACGGCTGGATGAGCCAAGGGTATAGACTGGCTTTCCGAGACGCTCGGATGCCACTGTGACGCAGCTGCTTTCCCCGTGGGCTGGTTAGGTCAGATGGCTCAAGTCATCTGCTACTGGTGGGTGCTCTTCGTAGTGGTTGAGGCTTTGCTTACTAGTGCAATTGTGAAACATTCCGAGTTGCTGGAGTCATGTAAAAGACAAATGTAGAACTGGGCCTTGGTTTGCAGGTCCAAGTACGTTCCCCTTTGCTCGGGAACAGCAGCAGGATCCATTTTACCTTTAACTTTGAACTCTACACTGCACGGACTAGCACAGCGGAGCACTGAACACTTTGTGTCCAAGGCTGCAGGTATTGGGAGGGGCTACAGGAGCAGATCAAGAAAAAGCTACTGAACGCTGATTTTGCCGGCGGCCTGTGTGCAGTGTATCCAAATCTGAATGGATTTTTACGAGACTGGTAGATGATGATAGTACTTCACATATCTTCAGACCAAGCTTCTGAACTTAGCAAGCGTAGCAGCTCTTCTGAAGAGGTCTTGTTGTCCAAGAGGATGTCAGTGCCAGTGAGAACGTCACTTCTGGACCTTGCTGAGGTCTGTAATTAATGTGTTTGCAAGCCTCTGGTCAGGGAGAAACTAAAAACCGGTTCTGATTTCAAGTGAGACAGCAGAATGGATAGAAGGTACCGGTTGGATTCCTAATCCACGGGCAAGGCTGGTTTCTGTTGTGCTGAATTCAGGAGCTACGGGGGCTTCAGCACTCTTGAAAATGGGGCCACTTGTTTGCTTGTCTTTGGAAAAATAAACAGAGCTGCCTGGAAATGTTCTGACAAGAATTGTCTTCCAGATTGTATTGGTTTAACATAAGTAAAACCTTTAAGGAAAATATAGCAATATTTCTGAAAAATTCACTGAAAAATTACCTATTTTATTTTAACTTTTACAGTAGGAAATGCAATGTTAATCAGTAAAATACAAAACTAAAAAGAAATCAAATAGAAATCAAATTTGGTGATGTTCCATTTTACTTTTTAAAAATGGAAATATAGTTACTAGTTTTGGTCATTTTGAAATCTTGGGATTTCCTGGCAGGCAGAAGTGCTCTCTTTTTATACAAATTAATATAGCCCTCTAAATTCCCAACCTTTTGGAACAGTTTTAACTTTTGAATCAAATTCCTCAAATGGAACTATTATCGGGGTCAGATAAAACGGAGAATTGCAGAGCAGGAACAGTAACACCTGAAAAATGTCTATTTCTGATCCTAAGATAGTGTGTATAATTGGATTTGTGATACCCTGCTGTAATACTCTTTTCCTTTGTATCATTTTTTGTCAGACATTGGAACAGGCTGCCCAGGGAGGTGGTTGAGTCGCCATCCCTGGACGTGTTTAAAGGTCGTTTAGATGTGGTGCTGGGGGATGTGGTTTAGGGGTGAGCTTTGTAGAGTGGGGTTAATGGTTGGACTTCATGATCCCAAGGGTCTTTTCCAACCTGAATGATTCTATGATTGCTGCACGGAAAGAAAAAGCCTTGCTGTGAACTGTTTGTACGTTCCTGCAGAGCAGAGAAAGAAACCTGTAGTGGAAGATCAGAACGGAGGAGCATACCCAGGCTGTCACACTCTTGGCCAGCTCTGCTGTGCCAACAAATACGCTGCTTCAGTAGGACAAGAGCAAAGTACCAGAGAGATGGTAGAATATTTAGCAGATGTTTATGGCATTTGTGGCTCCAGGGCTAGCCCTGTGTAGATGTAAGACTGAATTAGATTTTTTCAATTTTGCCAATGGCAGAAAAAAATCATATCTAGTCAGGGAAGATGTTTTTCTTTTTTTTTTTTAAGGAAATCCTCCACATGATGGCAGTAAAAAACCTCTGGAATTCAGAGGTGGTTTATGTTTCACCTTCGAAAGCCAAAGGGAAAAAACAACCCAAGATGAAGAACTGAGTGTGTGACGGAGCTTTTAGATTTCCCATTTTTCTCCTGGTAGTCCTTAAATTCCCCAGAGAGTATTCTGGAGAGCGAGGCTACGCGCAGCCTGGCACAAGGAGAAGAGGTCACCCGTCACATTATACTGGGGCACAGTGTCACTCATGGGCACGATTTCAAAAGCTATTTTTGGTTTCTTGTGCTGGTATTAATGTGCAGAGGGAAAGGATAAGGAAAAAAAAAGAGGTTGGTTTTAATCTCCATCCAAAAACTTGTTCCTGCCCAAAGGTCTCGGAGACTGTGTCTCATCACTTCAAACCGCATAACAAAGGGCACTTGGATAAGGACCCAGTTTGCCCCAACTGGGCATGTGACCAACTTGGTTTGATTGCTGTAACTTCGCCAGACAGGGATTAACTGTGGAATGAGTTTGCAGTTGAGCCTGAGCCTGTCTAGAGTGCTTGGATAACTTGGTGTATGGAAGCACTTAGAGGGGAGTGTATTTAAAGAAGCCAGAGGCAGCTGCTTGGCTAAAATTAAAATGCGTTTTTCTTGTATTGTTTTTGCTCGGTTTCCTGTTGCACGCTCTGGACCTTTCTTACGAGAGCAAATGGGCAAAAGGAAGGGGATGAGTCAAAGCAGTGAAATCGATCCTAGAAATTCCTGCTTTGCTTTTTACAGCACCAGATATTTGACATGAAAAGGCCTGTGGCTAAAACAGTCTTTGACGGTCTCCTCCTATGGCTTTCATTCATTCAGCCCAGAGATAACTCTGTGCGAGGATCGCTGCCCCATACCTTTCTCCCCGGAACACAGGAGTGCCTGGCACTAAAAGTAGTTATCTACAGTATATGTATAGATATCTATCATATCTATACATGTGATCAAAACATACGTAAAAATATCAAATATAAGTGGCAGAAAAATACTGCTGTGTAAATTAATGCATGAGGTACAAGTTACGGAAGGATCAGAGCACGATCTCTGATAAAGCAAAGCTAAAAATATGAACAAGATGAGTTTGTAATCAAGAGAACAGTTGCTTCTTTAGCAGAAAGATAATTTTCTTTGAGAGAGTGTATTGCCCAGAAGTCTTAGTGTAAAAGATACTGAGCAGTAAATTCATACTTGGATACTTCTGACACGGGGAACTATTAGCCCAGAATAGCACATGGGGAATTGAGAAATAGGTTTAAAAACTTGGTTGAGGTCACATAGGAAGTCTGTGGCAGAGTCAAAAAAAGCATGGGAATGGTAAGGGCAGTTCCTGGTACCATTTCTCTCTCTGGTTGCGTGCCTTCTGGATGTTGTAGAGCCCTGCTGTCAGACTGAGCACTCACACACTCTCATGCCTTAGAAGCTGCTTTGGAGGTGAGTACAAAACTGTAAGATACGTGCAGCTTGGGGTATGATTCCCTATGATCTTTTAGCAAAGGCAAAAGGCATGTTGATCTGTCATAGCGAGTGTAAAGGGGCTGTTCAAAAAACACGTGCCCCCTCCAGACAAACAAATATTCCATCTGCTTAAAATGCCCTGTAAATCTCTTCTAATAGATTTGCAATTTTAAAAATAATTACAAATATATTTAATCCGTTCAGCTTTCTTAAAGAATAGCAATACTATTGAGTGGGATAAAACGCTCAGCCTACCTTGCCACTAATAAATGGGAAAGTCAAAGGCAGGGGCGTGACTCCCCGGTTTCTGAAACCGAAGGTTAAAGAGAAATAATAAGCAGAATTTCATGTAGTTCATCCTCTGCTGATAATAGCAAACCTTTATTTTCAAAAGAGATTAGGTTCTTTGTGTACCTGTAGCATTCCTGCTCTTGACAAGGGGAGTTACACGCTCCAGCCTGAACCCCACGGCAGCAGCACTGGAAGGGTCCCGGTAGCAGTTTGAACTCTGGATGTGTCAAGGGTCCTCTGCAAACAACGAAACCGAAAACCAGGGAGTAGTGGACAGAGTCTGAATAAAACACCACCGCTGAAGCTGTTGGTTGTCTAAGTCAGCCTTCTGCATCAGCAGTAATTCGGCCAGTGTTTTGAGTATTCTGATGAAATCTGTGAAAGATACAGGAACAGAAGCCCCATTAAATGCTGCTAAAGGCTCCGTCTTTCACAAGTACCAACTTTTCCTTTTTTTTTTGGTCACCCAGATAATGCAGCTCTGGTATCCAAGAGCATTTCCTGTAAGAAGAAAGGATGGTGATTACATTTTCTGGTTTGTTTTTCCTCTTCAGAAATAGCTCAGTTGTGAATAACCCTGTGTGATGAGTAAGAGAAGTTCAGTGTGCAGTTTTGGTGCTACAAAAGGGCCTGTTGGTAATTTCCATGCCTGTTTCCCAAGTCCTCGGAAAGGTCACTGGGGGTCTCCATTACGTGCAGTCTAGAGCCTGCTACAATTTTCTCATACAATTTAATCTGCTGCCTGGACAGCCTCCAGTGTACAAGCAACTGACAATCTAGTCTTTGGAATTGATTTCCTGGAATCGTGGAAGGCCTGCTTGGCCTCCAGATGACAGATGTGTGCTGGAGCTCTCAGTGCTGCAAGATGCTTTACCGAGATGAGAGAAAATTTGCCTCTCTTCCGCATTTTCTTTAAGCTTTTAAATCTTCTAGTGACTTTAAGGACAGAGTTATCGCTAAGATATGGGCATCGTTCCGAGTGGGCATTATTAATAATAATACTTTGCTTTCTGTAGCACTTCTCATCTGAGGTTCTTCAGGGGTTTATAAATCTTCTTTAAGACAGACACCCCACTTGGGAGTTTCATAACTATTGTCGTAGTCGTTTTACAGCTGGGGATCCAAGAACTAAAGGACAGATAACTGAATTGCCAAAGTTCAAACAGCAGGGTAGTGTCATAACTGGAAAGAATGGTTTTAATCTTAGAGTTCACTTCAAACAGTGAATGTGGACTTACAGTATAACTCTCTTGTCTTCTCTAGGGTTACACTTGTACTTTATTTAAAGCACATGCAAAGTACACGTTCCTCTTAATAAACGAAGTACCTACATAAGTAGCACAGTGAGAAATTAACTTCTAACTTATCTTCCAATTTTTGAGGCCAAATATTCCTCTTGTTTATCTTCTGGATATAGCAAATGCTACTAAATCTGGACTGTAGGTGCTATTCCTTCCTCTTATAGTATAGAGCAGCAAAACCCACATCTCAGACTGAGGGTCACCAGAAGATAAACCCTAGTGGGGAATGCACGTCAGGAAAAGTTTTGGGATTTTTCGTTGAAAAATGCAAATACTTCATGAGAATGAGTCTTAATTTTCTCCCTTGATGAGAGGCTAAGCAGGCAGTCTGGAGCCCAAATGATCTGCTGTCCTTTCAAATCTAAAAATGTCTCTTCCAATGCAGAAATCGTGAACAGGAATAGGAACAGAAAGGCTGGCGTTCTTAGTAGAGGACTCCAACTCAACTGGCCTAGTAATGGCTTGTTAGAATGGCTCCCATGGCTCAAATGTCAGGGCACACGTGGTGGCTTGTCCAGAAAGAGGATGTGTGCATCTCTTACGAGACCAGGGAGGTTTCTGTTGAAATCCCAAGCCAGGAATATCTGTTCCGTAAGGCTCCAGTTCAGTTTTGGCTCTTTTGTGGGGGTGGTGCTGTTGTGGGGTGGTTTTGTTTTCTTTGAGAAACTACTCAAATCTTCTAATAAAGTAAAGAGCTTTGTAAAAACAGGCAAAAAAAAGTTTATGTAGACTTCAGCTGGAAAGGAATATAACAACTTACTGAGAGAGAGCAAAATATTTTATTTTTTTTTTGTGATAGTCTTGGTACAGAAAGTCGAGAAATCAGCTAGAGCAATTAGAATACAGTCTGCAGCAGCCTTGTGCTGAACAGGATGTGCATGAGAACAAGGCAGTGGAAGAGAACTTGTGTGAACATGAACTGAAAATATCCATGATCCTTTTGAAGGAAAGGAGGGAGAGCAGTCAAGTAGAAAAAATAGGACTTCAAGAAAGCAGCCTTCAACGAACTCGGGATCCTGGAAGATTGCATGTTATGGAAGAGAAGTTTAAAGGAATAAGGGAATTAAGGACTTCCTGATGAAAAACATGCTATTCAGAATTTAATGATCCCAGTGCAAGGAAAGACTGGCAAGTACATAGCAAGAAATCATCTGGTTAAATCATATACATTGACCTCAAAAACGTCAGAGTCATACGGGAAACAAAAATTATGTGATATTACTAGGATTAGTACAAAGGAATGCATAAGTATGTGGGGACAGAAATCAAAAAGAACAAGGCACAGAAGAAGTTATAATTATCAGAAACAAGAAACCTTTTATATGTTTAAAAAATATGTTTTTATAAAAAACATTACAGTTTGTGACCATTGAGTTTCTACTTGAACTCTATAAGGAATAAGAGAAAGACTGAGAAACTATTCAAGACTCAACTGAAAGAGAAAACTAGTAATGTAGGATGTCTTAGGCCAAAACATTTCATGCCTTTTGTGTTTCACTGTTCACCAAAGAAGTCCGCTGTAATCGTGTGGCTAATAAAATTCATATGAAAAACAGAGGAGCATGATCTTACAGCCTAATAAAATGGACTCTAGCTTAATTAGAGCACGGGCTAAAAGTATTTAGAGCTGTCAGCAGGCATCTCTCATAACCTGGAGACGCTTGCTAAGGCTCGAAGAGATTGGAAAGGCACAAATGTAGTGCTTAAATGGTAAAAAGAAAGAAGCCAGGGAATTTTACATCACTCAATTTAACTTCAATTCCTAAAAAACGTCCTAGAACAAATAATGGACACATCATCAAACAAATTCTATGTAAACATCTGGAAGACAGCAAAGAAATGGCTGACAGAATGGATCTGTTGAGAGCAGCCCACGTCAAACCGATCTGGTTGTCATCTGCTTTGGGCTAATAGAGCTGTGAACAAAAGAGTCGTAATAGACCTTGTGTATCTTGACTTCAGCAGTTTCTGACCGTCTTTACGTGTCGCAGACATGCCACATTTTTATAAGCAAAGCAGGAAGACTCGATTCGAACACTGTGATGGTCAGATTAGTGCAGAATTATTCAGAAAACAGACAATAGCAAAATAGCAAGAGTAAGCAGCACTGGAAGGATGGAAGTTGGAAGGATGTATCAACCGAGCTGAACAAGCATCTCTCCTGTGTCTTGTATTATTTGGTACGTTCAGGATGGAATACAGAGTATGTTTATTTACAGATGGCAGTGGACTGGCCACAGCAAGTCAGAGGACAGAATTCAAATTCCAAATGGTCTTGGCCAGTAGGAGAAGCAATCTGGAAAACTGGATGCAGTTCAATAGGGAAAAATGATAATTTTCATATTTGAGTGGGATTAAGCAGCTTTAACAGCTTGGAATAGGAAATAGCTGTCTAGAAAAGGATCTGGGGGCTAGAGTAGGTCTCCCTTGGATGCAAAAATAGAAGTGTAGCCCGTAAGATATAGGAAATAATGTAACATTTGGCTCCATTTGGTTCAAAAGTTAGATATTGTGAACAAGAAAACAGGGAAGAGTATCATGTAATCAAGGATGGATTTGATCTGCTAGAAATTAATGGAAGATAAATCACTGGAAAACACAACTAACACATCTTATTTTCATTCTTTTCAGTGTTAAATTGAAGAAGTGGTTATTTTTGTGGTAATTTCAGTAAATGGGAAAGCTCTTTAGTAATACGATAAATAGGTGATGTAGAAGTATCCATGTATGTTAACCTGGGTTGAGAAAGGGAATACTGAAAAACTTAGTAGGAAAAAAAATGATTGGAAAGGCTGAAGTTATGAAAACAGCTAATTTTTCTGAAGTGAAATGTAAGCATTGTCAAGAGTTGTTAAATCACAAGATGAAAAGAATTCACACTTATTTCAAAAAGAAAATTAGTTTCTTCAGAATCTCCACATCAAATGAATGAAGCTTTGTCTGTTGAAGTGGAAGAGAAAACGTGGGTTTGATGATCTTCCAAGTGAGACATCTTCAGTGTCATTGAAAGTTAGCCACAATGAAAATGTAATTCCCTACTCTAGGTCTTCCAGCAGCTCTTCAACAGCAACCTCCTTTCAGAGCATTTTCAGTTCATCTTTGAAAACCACAATATGACAGATCAATTGGCGACTGCACCTTAAAGGGAAAAAAAAAAAAAAAAAAGAAAGAAAGAAAGGAAGGCAAAGGCTTGAACTTGATAGAAAGTTGCAACCTTCTTTTCTTCTAAAAACATCACCTTCAGTGTAGCACAAAATGAGCAATTTAAAAGTGATTGAAGCACTTTGCCCTGAATACTCTCATTCAGATGGATTTAAATTTGTGTTTCATATTAGATACTGCAAGTGAAGAGACAGAGAAAAAAAAAAAATTAAAGGAACAACTGAAAGAATCGACTTTGACGTTAAAGCAGATGATTCGTTGCACATGGGAAATGATCCAATAATGGATACAAGTATCCAGAGAGAAAAATGAGCTCCTACTTAATGCTATCGATTTTGTGTCCGAAAGGAAAAGCGAAGAATATTGTGTCCGGCCTGGTACGGACGTTGCCTACTAGTTCCAAAGAAAAGCAGTTTCATTTGTTCTAATGATGGAAATAAAGCAAAGAAAGTCCTTTACATTGGAAACTACCTAAACCAGTTGTGTGGAAGGTATTCGATATACACTGAAAATGTAGCTGTGAAATCGTGCAGCATCTGACACCATCACATGGCACATTCAAATACTCTCCTGCAACCATCAGTCTCAGGTTTGCTTGATTAAAAGAAGAGATGTGATGCTGCATTTTCCCAAAAAGCATTTGGAAAAACGTTGACCTGATTTTCATTTGCAGTAAGACGATGGCTTGCGTGGCATGAAGCGACCTGCCAGTCTGTTTCGCACCATCCAAGCAGTCACCTTCTTGCCAAAGGAAATCAGATCTAAAAGGTCTCTGTACTTTCATCAGAAAGAACACGGGCATTAAAATTCTTGTTGAGCCCAATGTGAGCTGTGGTCAAAACACAACAGACTTTCCTGGCTTTGTTTTCCAGAGATGCTGCATTTACAAAAGCTGTTGCGCCGTGATTTTGGGGGATAGAAAGTTTATGGGCGTATAAACTGCTGTCAATGGTCACAGGGGAAAAAATGGCACGTCTGGTTCACAACGAGAACCACACAGGGAGAAAATATGTTCTTTGATTGTTGCTGGGTTTCTTTATAATTAGAAATGTTATTTAGCCAGCATTGCTGATTATTAATACAATTGCCAACTTTTGGTCTAAATTCAGGGGGCAAAAAAAGCTGAAATGTGGTACCTAGGCTTTAAGTCTACTTCTCTTCCTTCAGTTAACATTTATAAGCTTTGTACCTAACATATATGGGAAGAAGTTACGTCACAATTTATGTCAGAGTAGTAAAATTTGGGAGAAGAATCAGAGAGGGTAGATACTCCAATTCTGAAAGATGTCAGTTTTGCAAACTATCTACATTTCTGTTCAGCCAGCTCTGTTTTTAAATATTCTGGAACGGCTTGTCAGAGTCTGGCAGGCAAATCCACTGAGCATTCTCTTCTCCTTCCTCCTGATGGGTCTTCTGTCTAAAGGGGAATGGTCCTTTTCCAAAAACTCTCTGAACAGACCAGCGTGGTGCCATGGCACCAGAGAGGAAACTGGTAAAATCTCTTCACTTGTATCTTAATCTGCCTCTTCTTGCTAAGCGGGGAATGGAGGAGAGAGTGAGCAGCTACCTGGCGTAGAAAGGCGTGAGTAGGAGAAGATACTCGTGGGTCAGACAGGGGCACAGTATTTGTCAAGACACGAGTAGAAAGGCACAAGCTGGGATCAGTAAACAAAAAGGGAGGAAAAGAAATTCTTTAATTAACAGCACGTGTAATTAAACCTGAGTCCCGGTGCTCTTTTGCTATCGTAAAATATATCTGAGATCTACCAGCAAAGTGCATCTTACTCCCCTCTGACCTCTGGTGCAGTTTACCATTTACTGATGGTTTTGTTAGTGCAGTCTGACTCTGACAGCAGCATGTACTATGAATTAAAAGATTAGCACCCTGTTATTATAGAGAACAACATCGGTCTATATGGTGGATTTTGCATTCACCCCAAATTAATTAGTTATTTCATGAAACTGGCAGAGTAATAGGGTTGTGCTGGCATTCTAGAAGGTAAGCAGACTGACCCAAGTAGACAGAGATCTGTTAGCCTGGCATTAATCCGTGCCAATACACTGGAAAGTTATTAAGGATTTATTAAAAAAAATATTAAAGACTGGAAATATAATGAATGCCAGAGTAGATTTACAGAAAATCAGTCTAGGCAGTCTGATTGACTTGTATATGTTCACTAATTTACAGAAGCAGTACATAGAGATTTTTATAAGGCGGTCGAATACAAGGTTCAAGAATGAACCCTGTACAGTATCAACGAGGCACGTGCTGCTCTGGTTGAAGAACTTGGAACACAAACAAGTGGTTGTCAGTAAGGAGTGCTCCTGAATGGAGTTTACCTCCCACGAGGATTGATGCGAATGCTATCAGTAGGCTAGTGCAAGTCTAATGCTGTTCAGTATTTTCCTTATTATTTTAATAAATAAGCGGTACTCCGTGTATTTACTAAAATTTGTGGCTAATGTAGAAATGGGAGAAATAGTAACTACTGAATAAAGCTGGGGCAGACTCACAGCACCACTCGGACCGGTTGATTAAATTCTGCCCATTCAGAGAGAGTTCTATTTTAACACTGCCAAAAGCAAGATCGTATATTTAGGGGCAGAAAACATACTGTCTGTTGGTCTATAGGAAGAGGAGTTGTTTCCTGGAAAACGGTGGCTTTGGAAAGATTTCAGGGTCACAGTGGACAAATGATTCAATGATCTGGCAAAAAAATAGGTCATTTGAATAGGAAATGGACCACTTGAGAAGTCATTTAAATTTTGGATACAGAGTTGTCACTGGAATCCTGAAGAAGTATCTGGGGCTTGCATTTTAAAAAGAGCAATGAGGACTTTGAGTGGGTAGAGAACCACAGAAATCATTCTGGAGAATTGCTTTGTAGTTTAGAAACTGAAGAGCCCAGTCTGCTTAGTTCATTTAAAACAAACCAAAATAAACCAAACCAGACCTGAAACAAATGAGGAGAGGGAAAGAGTGAGCAATTATTGGCAAGTTTTTTGATTACAATGTACGGATACTCTCCTGTGGAGGAAATCTCACATTCTAAAGGGCTTTTCATTTCAAGGGACATAGGTATAGTACAATAGCATCCTTTTCTGCTGGAACCTGGATCCAGATAAATTCACATCAGGAACAAAATTCTTTTTTTTTTTTTTTTTTTTGTAACAGGGATGGAATGAGCTACCGGGGAAGATGGAGATTCTTCGTTTCCTAAGATAAAGATTTCAAACTTTCTCTAAAGAAATATGAATAGTCTTCACATCAAAACAGAATTGGGGTTTTTTTAATGCATTAGTGAAAAATAAGTTAGTAGCCTTAGTACAGAGTGAAATTTAATACTGTGTGATATGCCAGAGATCCAACTAAAGGATTTTAAAGTCTTTTCTAAACCTATGAATTTATAGGAAAAAGAATGTATTTTACTTACAAAAATATCTCAAAAGAACTTTAAGGTTCTAAGTCATGCATTCAGAACAGGGAAAAACAGAATGTAGGCTTTCTGGGCAAACCTGACTTCAAACTGTTTTATCTGTGCATGATGAAATTGTCCAATTACGTGTTCTTAGATGGTGGAAATCAGGTAGAAAATGGATAAGGTACAAAAGAGGGTAAAAGACACTGTCTGGGTAGAGCAGTGGAATTGTACCGTGGAAATACTATCTGATCCTTCAATTACAAACTCATTCTAATGAATGTATGTGAACAAAACCTACTGCTGGCATTTACCAGCCTGTGGGTGCTTGTCCCTGCAACATCTGTGAGCCGTTAATGGGAGCAGCCAGATGTGAGAGGAGGGAGGAGGAGGCCAAGGCAGGCAAATAGAAGAGTATCCTAAAGACAGATCTCTCTGAGAGGGCTATAGAGTGCTTTAAACATACTGTGGAAGAAAAACCCCTCTTTTAGGGATTGGTTCTGCTTTCAAAAGAGTTATTTAGACCAAATTCGTCGTTTACTTTGTCCTTTCATAGATTAACTTGGGGCAAACCTTAAAAGCTGTTCTGTTTGACCACTTGCCAGCTTGGTCAGTTGCCTGGTTTGCCCAAGCACGCTGGGATGGCTCAGGAGAGCTTGGGAGGAGTCTGGAGGTGCGGGAATGAAAGGAAAGCCGTGTCAGTTCTGTAGATGTTGTACATGGTTCTCCAGTCTCAGGGATGACTGAAAACTGTGATTGAAGGACTGTGAGAAATATGGATTTTGTTTCACATTTCTGTGAGCTGAAAATACAGGGGTAATGTCCTAACTCTCAATAAAAAGAGTCAGAACTTAATTTGAGTGATTGCTGCTTGCTCTCAGGTGCGTGTAATGGCATAGGGGTGACTTTTTATGCCATATACGTCCTCAGCAAGAACTGAAATGGGCTTCTCTCATGGAATAATAATAGTAAAAAGAAAGCAACACAGAATAATAAGCAAATATATCAAGCCAGTGAATCTCTGTGTTCTTCTGTGTGCAGACTATAGACTTACATTTACAAAGTATATGCTTTTTTGTTTGATAAATTTTCAGCGTATAAAACTTAGCTGCTCTTCATTTCCCCTTGCAACACCTTTCTTCTCATTTTTCTGTTGTGAAAGAAGGAATGAAATCAATGTAACAGCTTTTTCTTCACACTAAAGGGAAAAATTGCAACGGCCTTGGTGCCTCTAGTAGGAGGCACCAGTGGGAATTATACCTTGTTGTGAATGTTTTCTTGATATTTTTCAAAGATCACTGAGCCAAACAATGATCCTGGAGTTTCCTTCGTACTGTTTTATACTATGTAGTCCGTTTCTTATATCACATTAACCACAACACTAATATAAGACAGGTACTTCTGTTAGTTTGGTGACCTACTGTATTTAAATATGAAAAGAGGTTTTATAAGGAAGAAGTGTGGTCTTGATGATTTGAGAATTAGATGGAGAATAAAGATAATGTCATTCAGAGGACAAGGATAGTATAACCAATGGGAATAATGATAGGGTAATAGAAATTGCTATCACCAGTGTCGAAAAAATATAGAAAATATAGAGTTCTTACTCTAACAAAACAGGAAACTTATATTAGGTGCCAGAAGGAATTGGCACGTTAAATTGCAACTCCGCCAGCAAGGATTTTCAATTAATCTTTCAGTTCTGGGATGGTACCATGTGATTGGCAAGTATCAAAAATTGTTTTTAAAAACAGAGTGAAAAGCTACAGAATTGTTGGTTTGACCTTGATGTTGTGCAAGGTCTTAGAAAAAGTTTGAAAGGAAGAAGTAATCAAGATCATGTAAATGGAGGTAAATGGAAAATGGGATAAAATGGGAGAAGGTTTTATCAAAAGTAGTTCATGTCAGACAAATCTCATCTTTCTTTGATAAGATCAGGGATTTCTTTAAAAAGGGCAATGCAGTGGGCCTGGTGTATCTGGATTTAAGCAAAACATTTGAAACAGTGTCCATGGAAATCATTATATAAGCAGAAAAAAAATGACTGAAGACTTATAGTGGGCTGTTTTGAAAGGGAGGTTGTAAAAACGTGTGGAGTTTATTTGTGAAATTTTTCAAAGATTCATCTTGGAACTGATTCTGTTTAATATTTCATATTAGTGACCTTAGTGCAAACCCCAGTTTGTGCTCATGAAATGTGTAGATAACAGAGAGCTGGGAGGTGTAACTAATCTTCAGAAGAATCTGCCTATAAGACAGGAAGAATGAGATGGCTGTAATAGGAATCATCACAGTGAGAATAATTTTAATACTGCAAAGGCGTGCGTTCAGGGACCTTATGCTGTGAGCTGGAGGCTCGTTGGTCAGGAGAGGTGCAGGAAGTTAGACCTCTGTGTTTGTTAAGATAAAGGCACCAATAGTGTTTTTTCAGCCGTGGAGGAGGCTGCTGTAAATGTCAAACCCCCATTTTCTGTGGGTGTTGGAAAATAGCGATACGATTAGGACAAAATACTGTTAATATCTCATCTGGATTACTGGTATCATTCTGACCATCTGTACTGGAAAAAAAATAGTGAATTTAAACTGAACCGAACCCATAAAAGGTCTCCAAGGACCATTAATGGAATGATAAAGAAGTCTTTCGAGAGGAGATTAAAAGAACATGGCTTGGTTTTGCCGACCAAGATGAAGATTCAAAGAGGATATGATTACTTTCTAGAAACATGTTTACGGGTAAATACCAAGTAGGGAGAAGAAGAGTTAAAAGGTAAGATCAAATGGATATGAATTAATCAATAATACATTTAGGCAGGAAGTTAAAAGAAGTTCTGTAGCCATCAGAGAAATGAAGTTCTGGAACTATCACCCAGACAGTAGTGGTTGCAAGGAGTCTGAATGGCTTGCAAAGTGGAAGTTGATAAATTAAGGGCAGGCTTAGCGGTGGTCCTGAAGTTGAAATGTAAAGGTTGTGAAATGAAACTTGGTGCATTTGGTTTGTCGTCGTTCTCGTAAGAGCACTAAAGGAAGATGTGCTTTGTATGCGCGGCTGTCTCAGGAAGTGTTTGGTGGCCTTGTGTTTGGTGTGCTGGAAAACTGGTAAGTGGAAGAGAGTGAAGCCAGAACCATTGAGGTACAATGGCAGAGGTAAAAGGAAAGGCTGAGGTCTGGTGTGGTTTCCGTCCTGCAGATACCAGACACGTCCCCGAAAGCAAACTGACTGTCTGGTCAAGGACGTTTCGGTCTGGGATCCAGGGGTTTCTGTGGCTGGTATGTGCAAGGACTGAAGATTGAGCCAACACAGACCCACTCGATAGATGTTGCTGAATCATGAGCTTTCAGTAATTGTTGTATTTAATTGTTGCATTTAATTAATGTATCACGTGCTTCGGAGTTTCTGTTCAGTACCTAAAGAGGAGAAAAAAAAGTCTTGCTTTCTTTTCTCCTTTCTGGTAGTGAAATTTCACCTTTGAAATGTTTTTACTCTCCCATTTTTCTCTGATGAGATTGGCCCCAGCTTTGATGGGATTTCAGATTTGGTGCACTGATTTCAGGTCAGAAAGAAATTTTTTTTACTGAGCAAGTTGGCAAGGATCTTATTGGGGGTGCAGGGTGGGGATGGAGGATGCCTTTCCCTGCAGGTTGTAAAGTGGTTCGCTTTAGGATCATTTGAGTTTGTTTCACCTAACAAATCCCCCGTCGTTACATGGGAGTGACTTCTGGAAGATGGAAAGGAAAACGTGCGCGGTCTTGTGCCTGGAGTGTCCTTCTCAGGTCTGTGTTCCAGGGTTGAACTGATGCGTGATATTGATACTGGAGTTATGATTCAGAGAGTACTGCTTTGTTGATGAAAGATAAACCCAAGGATTTCATTTTATTATAGATTGGCAGCATCTTTCTCAAGAATTGAGGTGCTGACTTCGGCTTTGTGATTAGTTACCATCTGACTGACTACATTCCCTCTAAAGTTTGAACGGAGCATGGCGTACTTCATCTCTTCCTGACCTGCTGTGTAGTAGCTCTGTGCTTTTCCGCATTTGAGAGTTTGGATGCATTTAAATTATGGTGCAGAAAAATTCATAATCGTCATCGTGCTGTCTTGCAGTGAGCAGTTTCTAAGACACATTGTGCTGAGACATTAACATTCATCATCTTATGTTGTTACTAAATTATTATGATTGGCATTTATACTTCTTTTCTATTAAATATGAAATGAAATATAGAAGCATTTCCTACCTGAAAAGGAATTGTGATATTAAAACCCCAAACCAGGCAAATAGTAAAGGAAAGCGTTAAGAGAAGTAGTTCACGTAGTGGTTCAAGACAAATGAGTATTTTTACCTCCAGAAAAGAAAAATGCTGCCCAAATGGAAGGTATAAGGAAAAATTTAAAAGACATATGAGAGATTCTAATGGGAAAAAAAAAAAAAAAATTACCTTCCATCCACTTGTGAGCTTTTACAGAGTTCTTGAAGTAGCTGAGCTGCTAATAAAACATTCAGTCTACTTTTAAAAAATCTGAAATAATTTACCATGATATTTCAAATATTTGCATAAAGGTAAATGTTGTACCTGTTTCAAAATGCTGCTGGGAAGGATACTGAATTTACAAACTAAACACAATGAAACCAATGAATTTATCAGAGACCTTATTTTGAAGTAGCTGCACTAGATGTAGATATTCAGAACATACCTCTTTCTTATGGAAGAAAGAAACTTGTAAAATTGTAGGTTAATTTAAAAAATCTTAAAGGTGGCTTCACAAAATTTATTTTGAAGACTTTAATTTTTGGCAGGTTATCAAATTCAGGACATTTTTAGTCTTCTTGGACCTTGCGCAGTACGGCAGATCCATTCCCAGTGTTTGCCATTCCGGGGCACGGGAATGGCCTTTATGCCAGTGACAAACGTGCTGTTGGGGGGTATGGTGGTGAAAACCTTTCCCTGTGGGGTGCAGAAAGGACACACTTCTTGGCTTGAGAACTTGATCTTTCAAGCCTTCCCACTAAAACCTAAAATACTAGAACTCCTTGTAAAAGATCATGCAGGTGTGGCCAGCACAGCTTCTTTTCATTGAAAAGAATTCTCCTATAAAACAGGACTAGAAAAAGCTGTAGGGAAAACGTGGTAGCCTCCTTGGCTTAGAGGACTTTTTTGTTTCTTTCTCCCTTCCATGGGAGGAATGTAGCTCCTTCTCCTCTCTACCCCTGCTTTCTTATTTTATAGCCTCCCTTACAAAGAGGAGAGTTTTCCTCCCTTCTTTCTCGCCGTCTAACAAGTCACAGCTGTTAGTTCAAGCAGCGTGTAGGGGCTACTTTCCCATTTTTACACAGCAGGAGAATTTAACTGCAGAGTGAAGCAGGACGGGGTTTATGTGTGTTAGCCCTGACACGGAACTGTTAAGTGGGTTCCACTGCGGAAAAGTTCAGAGCTTGTCAGATGAAATGAAGGAGAGCGACTCCTGTTATATGAGCATAGAAAGGAAGAGAAGATGTTCCGATGGGAAACGGATCTGTTTAGCCAACAACCTTGGATCCTATCTCAAGGATAAAAGTTTCTTGCTTCTAGACTGACTGGATCCTTCAGCTAGAGCCGCGTGCCGCTTAAGTTTGCTTGGCCACGATACTGTCAGTTGGCATCTTTGGAGGTGCTTCTGAAGGAAATGTCAAATAATCAAACTGTTACTGATTCCTCAACATCTTTAGGAAGCATTTTCTCTGGGCTAAATGAGAGTCCAGGAAAACGAGTCCTTCGTGTAAGGGAAGCGATAGTTCAAAGACAACTTTATGTCACCGAATGTCTGAAATCTATAGATCCCTTCTTGCTGTCACAAGCCTCTCAGAGTCAAGGACCTGGTTGCATGTTATGCTTTTGAAACTCCACCTAATAAAAAGCGTGTTTAAGCAAGAGAACACCTTTGAAGCCACTGTTGATCATTCAGAAAACTCCAGGGTTTGCCTTCTGACTTCAGTTTTGTTCCAGGCATTGCATAGCATGGGCGGCTGGTGCTGAGCTTTTACTCGTCTATCACCCGGCCCTCTGGCAAGAAACATTTCTGTACCTGCCAGTGTATACAAATTCAGGCAGCACTCTCTTTCAGGGGAATACTTCTTCAGATGCTTTCAGTGGCTTGTGGCATGCCTTGCAAGTGCACTTAGAGCCAAGTATATTCCCCTTGGAAGTGATCGTTTGAACCCTTTTTATTTTGCCTTAGATACAGAAAGAGAGGGGAAAGAGTTTTGACATGGAGGAAAAAAAAGCTAAATAAGATCTTTATTTTGTCCACCAGGTATATAGACTTAAGTTTGATCATTCTATACAAAGCATTAAAAGGTGCTATTAAAGTGTCCCTGCTATAAAAAAAAAAGATGAAGGAGTAGAGAAAATCAGTGATACTAAACTGCTGGTGCTGGATGCCAATCCTGGGTTTGGTTGGTTCTTTGGTTTGCTTTATAAATTAAAAAAAGGGAGATATGTGGGAAAGAAAAAATAGCATAGAGGGTGAGTGTGACTTTAATTTGTGTCATAGCATACAGAGTAACTTCTGGTAAGTGGCAGGTCCAGCGTTCTTCTTAGACACTTTCCACAGTTTTGATTTGTTTAAGGCACTGTCTGGTCACTGGCTCACAGAGCATTGTGCAAAGTGAGGATTGTTGTGGCCGCCTGCGTCAAATCTTCATTAGACAGAAAGCAAACATAAGGAAGATAGGAAAGACCAGAAAAGAATTTGTGGGAGAGCTGGGCACACCAATGCTTTGGGGAAAAAACCATCAGTAGGAATCTTAAGTTCGTATTCCAAACATTAAAGCTTCATCTAAATGTAATAATACAAATATCATCCAGTACATCATTTGTGTAGCTTTTTCAGGGACAATTGTTTTAAAGCCTGAGGAAGAGATAATGGATATTAAACTGGGTGGGAGAAGAGAGGCAGGAATGCGTAGCAATTCCGATGATGAAACTTGTTCCTTTCCCTGTCTCTTGAGTTGTTCAGTCTGACAACCTTCCGGTCCACAAACTTAAAAATGTTGCCAAATAGCTACAGAAAAATAATTTCCAGAAAAGGGTGGCATCTGATTTATTTCCTGCATCCTACCCTGTCTTGTTGTGGTTTTGGCTACAAGATTGCAAGTCTAAAACTGAGGGAAGTGTCATCGGTCCCTAGAGAGAGTGTCCAAACAATCGAACAAGTTCAGAGGAAAGGTTTATTCTTTGGCTCTCTCAATACTTGTGGCTGCCAATTATTGAGCAGTTATGGCCAGACACAGACTCACTGTGGTTCGTGGCTAGCTCTTGAGTTCAGAAGTATCTGGAATTGTTCAAGGAAGGCTAAGGAGGTGGCCAAACATTTCCTCAAGGTTCCTTTGATATTTTGTGCTGCTGGCGGTCTTTAGGAATGATGGTTTCTCTCAGGAGACATTGCTTAGTAATATCTCAGAGATTGGATTAGTATAGGAACTTCAATAGAGAGGTGACAATTTCTTTTTGTTCTTTTGAGAAACTGATCTTGCTCAGATCTCTTCAGCTCAAGACAGACAAGGTTTTGGAAAAGCTGAAAGCCACAGTGTTCACAGCCAGTTTTCAGGGCTTGACTCAAACGCTGCTTTTGCAGGAAATCCTTTTGGTTCTGTAAGTGACAGCCGTTAGCAGTCCTCTTTTAGGAATGTTGCTGCCTTCGAGGACCACAAGAATCTGTTAGTCCTGATCAAAGGAAAATGCAAAACCCAACACTCTTCTTGCCATTGTCCCCCTTCCGCCCCTTTCAAAAAGAAATCCAAAGTTAAAGCCAAAGTTGCATCTAGTTACCATTTGTTAATATGACTGAGAGGTCTAAAGCCAGAGAGATGCTTTTATTTTTCACCTTAGATGATGCATTTCTTTGGGTCATTTGGTTTGAAAGACTCAAAAGGGTGGTGATTCTGACTAGAAACAGAACCAAAGCCTATAGATCTTGTCTCCTTCTACTCCTGGTATCTTGCTCATGAAAAAACCCTTGAAGAGTATTGTTTGGTCATGGTGAAAACGTGAATCATAGAAGACATTGCCAGGAGGAAGAGTCTCAACTTCTGTATTCTTTTCCCAAACACACAGCCACACAGCCAAACACACAGCCACACACAGACATACACGCACAGACACACAGAGTCACACCATCCAAGTCACAGAAGGCCACGGCAGGGACTGGGAGAATGAAGAACCACCCACTGTAGGAGATCAGTTTTGAGACCATCTAAGGAAGATGTCCCTGCCTGTGGCAGAGGGGTTGGAACTACCTGATCTTTAAGGTCTCTTCCAACCCAAACCATTCTATGATTTTATTCTCTTTCCAGCAGAGGTGGGAGATACGAGGCAATGCTTTTATGAATCAGATACTGATTAGAAGGCAGGACTGACAGATTTTCCACATGACAGAAGTGGTGGGGTGCCCCAAGGTACAGTACTAGCTACTGCTGCTATTGTGTGTACTACATTGAGCGATTACCTATAAAAGGGGGGTGAAGGATGAGATGGCAAATATTGCAGACGACATGAAAACCAATCAGCAGCTGGAATTCAGATCCATATCCAGCTCTCCTAAGAAATCCCCCAATCCACTGCATTTTTTTATCACAGCGGATTCTTTTAGTCCTTTTCACTGTATTCATGAATGTAACTCGCACAATACAATATGCCAGCAACTTTATGCTTTCCCTTCTGCTGAGTGAGGTTTATAGCTTTTCATTTTCATTTTCAGCCTTGGGCTGACTTGAAAGACGGAATCCAGTCCCAGCCTGCAGACCGGCAGCGCTTCGTTAGTATGCAGGGCGGGTACTGAGGGAGGCTGTCTCTATGCAACAGCTCTCGATCCACTCCTCTGGTGATGATGGCTCAGGGAAGAGAGAGTGCAAGGGAAATGGAAAAAAGTGAAAGAAAGAAAGAAAGAAAAAAAATGACTGCCTTTTCAAATTTATATGTATAGATCAGTATCAAGTATCTGGAAATATCAACCAAGATAATGTGTCTGCATCTGGATTAGTAGCATCATTTCCCCAGTAAATGTAAAAGCAAGTGTCTGTTAAAGATGGTCACAAGGGAAGAAGGCAAACCTCAAATACTAATTACCTGTTGAATTTATTATTTCTGGACTCTTGTCAGGAAACGTTTATGGCTTTACTACAAAAAGCGTGATAGTGTCAAGTAACGATCCACTCGGCTGCTAATTTTCTTGCTTTCTGCTTGGGCAGATGGCTCCCTGTGAAGCCTGTGGTAAATGTGTGCACTTGCTCACAGAGGAAAGAACAAGGAAGACTGGAAAATGTGAGATTTATTATGATTTTTCTGTTTTGTTTTAGCAAGATATGAAACTATAGGGAAAAAATACTGTCTTTGTCTGTTGTCAGTCATCCTGAGGGGTAGAAAAATGTTTCATAGATAATCAGATCCTCTCCCTTTTTCGTTTTCCAGTTACATATATCCCAGGTGGCTGCTCGTTCTTGGCTAAAATGCACTTCTGGGCAGGAATATCATGGCTCTTTAAGAAGGAATTATTATCGTTTTAGAACTAAAAATTGCATAAGGAATCATAACTAATTTCTTCTTAAAACGAGATTCTAGGAGGTACCTTGATATGGTAGTTACCTTACCTTGTGCCAGAGCTCTTGCCTTACCCTCTAAGGCAGCGGTGAGAGCACTGAGCTCTTAGATTTCCTTAATCCTTGGGGTCTTGAGTTCAGTTTGCTTAAGGAGGTTTGCTTCCTTCCTAGGAACCTGCCCTGGCACTGAGCAGACTGGTTGAGGTAGGAGCAGCATTTTTCTTCCTGTTGGCTCAGTGCCTCCGTGCTGAAAGGAGTGCAGGATTTACGGTGCCAGGAGAGTGGCAGACAAGAAGGGACATGACTCGCTAGGCTGGTACTCAGAGTTCTCACCTGCAAGATAGGATTCCCGAGTTCAACAGCTTTCACACTTCTCTCCTTTTATGCATCTTTGTGCAGCTCACCACTGATCTGTTTCGATTGTCTTACTGGGGCATTTCATCTTCTCCTGGCACAGTACTGAAAGCCAAGCTACCACATCTTTGAGGGTCAGGCAACTAAAATGAGCTGTTGCAGTGTGTAGGTTTTTTATTAGCAGCCTGTGGGTTGTTTTGAGGAGTGCCCATTTTATCGGAAGCAGAACCTAGGATTTTGATCTTGAAAACTGTAGTGGAATATTCAATGAACAGCTAGTTCTGTTCAATAGTGAGTAAGGTGAAAACAACGTGGAAGAAGTGATGGAGTCAAACTTCAGATGACCAATTCAAGATCAATTGTAACATCACTAACAGAGGAGCATTTCCAAGCTTCAGGAAGTGATGGAGTTTACAATTCATCAATCACATATAATCCAGAATTATCAGTTTTATTATTTGCATGCAGACTTATGTCAAATCAGTAATCCCCACTATAAGCGAAAGCTGTAATTCCATCAAGGAGAAGCGGCACCAAGAGTGATGGGAATGAAGCGCAGGTCACTACACGTCAGAGCTGGGATTTCCGAGGTTTGAGCTGCTGTGTGTGTATAACCTGGCAGCTGCAGTTCTTTATATTGTGAATGCGCAGTTTATTTCACAGTCCACCTTCTGTTTGGGAATAGAGCTGATTATTTACATAGCACAATAATTATAATTTAGTACTAATTTTGATGGGACTAAAACACTCTGTCACCTGACAGGTTCTTTTAGGGATCCTTGGCAGAATGGTGACAGCACTGAGTCGTAGTTACAATTAAAGCTTTATTTTCTTAACAGGATATTATGATTAGTATAGCACAGAATTTGTGATTAGAATTGCACAGGCTTTCTATGAGCAGAATCAATGTAGTATAGTTTAGAAATAGCATAATTCGGAATTTGTAATACAATCTGATTTCTAATCACCTAGAGCCTAAAACTTAACTTACCGTTTCTCTGCAGATCCGATTTGAATACATGATTTGCTCTACCAATATAGCAGTCATAATCCAGACTCAAAGATCATGCAAAGAATCCAAGTCACTGACTGAAGTCCTTGGAGGAAGCAAACGATGGTCCCTGGCCATCAGGAGGTCACGGGTCTCACGGAAGCAGCAGCTCCAGTCCAGGTTCCCCACTTAGGAGGTGACACTGCTGGGTTTTGTAGGCAGTGCTGCCCGCGCTGTGACAAGGTCATCACAGCTCTGGGCTGGCCGGGTGCTGAGGGCCTTCCAGGTGGGTATGGGAGGGAGGAACTGGCCTGGCATGCAGGAACCTTGAAGCTGGAAAGGAGGGGAAGAAGAGATCTGTTTGGTTTGTCTGCTTGGTTCACAGGATCTTCAGGGCCTGATGATGAGGATAAAGGGAACTTGTATCTGACTTGCTTGGTCACAGAGGATGGCTTTGCCTCACAACATGGTGTTGGTTATGCTAACCATACTATCAGGAGTCGGGAGCAGAGAGTACAGCTCCTAGAAACACACTCCTGGAAATGTGAAATTATTTCCTCTCTCTGAGATAAACACAGACAAGAAAAAGGCCCAGATTCACCCATCATGAAGCACCCTCACTTATGAAGCTAGGCTTTGCTTTTCAAAATATTTACATGGTACATGAATGGCTGGTAAAACATCAATGTCATTGTCCTCATTTTAGGCTGCAGAGTTTTCATCAGCACAACAATTAAGTATTTATCCTCTGCTAAGTACAAGGTAATACAACCGTTTTCCTGGGACCGGCTTGTACCCACCACGTTAACCGTGTTGCTCATGCTCTCTGTGAACAACAAGAAAATAATTTCATGGCAATGTGCATTTCAGCATTTTAAATTTTGGAGTGTTGGACTTTGCAGCCATAATACTCCTTTAATATAATCTCTTGATGTGTAATTTCCTGTGTTAATTCCATCATGTGGAACCATATTAAATCTCACACGGATCATTAGTAGAGCTGGAACTTAGATATGCTTGTGGAGACCTCTACCATTTGAGCTAACTGACCTTGGCAAGAGGCAGCTATCCTTTATGAGAACAAGCCTCTGAAGGCAACACCAGACAAGCACTTTGCGAAGGGATTTCATGGCTGTTTGGTGACAATGGAGGAATGATGGGACTCAGGAAGCCTTGTGCTGGTACTGTACGTGCACTGATGGCTACAGACCCTCTGCTCTAACTCCCTTCAGTCTGTGTTTGGAAAGAAGCTCCTTGCCAGCTCAGCTCAGCCTGGAGCAGGATGTGCTCAGCATGGGTGAAATAAATAATCAATAAATTCCCTTCCTAGCTTCTTACATGTACTGAGTGTAAATCGCTAGCCCTTCTAGACTTTCTTGTGTTGGGTTGCTTTACCACAAATTACCGGGGGAATGAAGCAAAGCTTCTCTCTACCAGGGCTACCCTAGTGGAGAACCGCACACTAAATGTGTACCAAACGTTCTGAAAAACAAGCATAAGAATTTTTTAGCGTTGATGCAACAATACAGTTTTCTGTAAGTTACTCATCAGAAAAGACATCTATGCTGACATGGTACAAACTATCAGCCTGAGGCAGAAGACACAGAAAATTTGAATTCAGACTATTAAAGTTTGGCAGTTACAAGCAACTAAAGCAAGGCGTTATAATGGCAAGTGTTAGCCGATTATTACTCTGTTACACCAGCTCTTGCCAAATGCAAAATTTTCCCCGGAAGGACTGAAACCTTAATAGGGGAAATACATGTAGGTGGATACATGGGACTCAGAAAGCACAACTGATTAAAACCAACCCTGACACAGATCAGATTTGTTTCACTGCCAATATTTAAGGAAATCAATAAACAAACTCAAGAGCCTAATTGTTGAAAAATGACATTTTAAAGGGCTTTTGGATTCAGTATCATAGATTCTGTTAGAAGGGCGTTCAAAACACAAAAATTTATCTCGATCGTCTCTTTACATCCTTTTTAGTCACTATAAACTGTGGGAGTTGGGAAGATCTTGGTATGAAACATAGGCCCATGACAAAACAATTGACCTATTTTGGTAGTTGGCTGGAAACAAATCCACATATGCCAAATACAAAATTGAATAATTTTATCTTGCAATTTCCATCAGTTTCTCTCTTCTGTGATTTACTACTGTTTATGTAGTGCTCTTGATCATTAAGTGTTTTATTGTCACTTTATTCAAAGATACTGTAATAACTGGGTTTTAAAAAGAGATATAGTTGCAGCCCCTTTTTTTCCCTGTAAAAAGCTAATGGGAATCTCTATTGCAGCCTACAGATTATTACCCGGATTAAGTGGAATTTTCAAAAATTCTAACTTCTAAACAAAAAACCTGCCTTGTGGGTCCCAGGCTGTGTGTGAGGCAGTGGAAAGTGAGCTGCAGGGACTTGTGTTGCTGGGAGGCAGAGCTGGAGGGTAGCTCTCTTGGGGTTGTTCTTCCCGGCTCATCCGGTGTACGCGCAGGGAGTACGGGCAGAGCCGGTCTCCTGGAAAGGCCCTCCGACCGGAATGGCCTGCGCAGCCCATGCCGCGCGGCCCTCGTGTATAAAATGCCCTCTGACTCGCCTGCCAGACGTGTCATTAGAATATGTGTTTTCCCAGTGTGGTCGTTGGCAGCAGAAGCAGAGAAAAAGAAACGAGAAGTTAAAATAGCCCCTGCGTGCTGGAGATTTTGACTGCTTTTTGCAAAGGTGGAAAATTTTACGATGAAGATTCCTAATTTCAAGTGGTGGGTGTGTATTACTGTGTCTGTGTGTTTGTGTATTACTGTGTCTGTGTGTGCTTGCTTGGGACAGACAAACTGACTTGTATTCACCATCTAATTACTCCAGTTCTTTAATGCCATAGTAAGATATAGCAGTAGGAATTTGAATTGGGCAAAAAGAGAAACACGTGCTAAGGTTTTAAGATATAACCTTAGTTAACACGGAGTGGGTGACCTTCCTTTTTATGCCCTGTCCTGGCCTGTGCTATGCTAGAGGTTTTCTGCTGGTAAAACGTATTTCTTGCAAGTCTTAAATACTCTACATTTAAATAAGGAAGGAATTAACATAGGATGTTAATTAAGCTATTAGAAAAATATCATCAGTTCTTCATTTTTCTAAGGTATGCACAAAGATTCTGAATCCATAGTTTTAGGAAACTTTTTAAACACATCTTTCCTTAAGCCCAGATTCAGCAAAACGTTTAAAGAGACGTGAGATTATTTATATGCTAACTGCCCTCGGTCCGACTGGGTCATAGAGGAGCAAAGCGCTCACCAAAGATACTGTTTATGGAAAGGACTTGGGAAACCATAACTTCCTGCCTTGCATAAACTTCCCGAGTCAAAAACCTGGGAACTGAGACAGGTTTGGCTCTCGTGCCTTCAGTACACGAGGGCTGCTAACGCGCAGCAGTTGGCACTGCAAGGCTGGCTCAGGCGGAGGGACCATGAGAGCTGCTTCTGGTGTCAGGGCAGGACCTGGAGGGCTGATGGAGTAGCCTTGGCAGTAGGACCTGCACGGCTGGGTCTCCCGGCTGGCTGCAGCGCAGGAGCAGCCTGAGACTGACTGGCTGTCGTTAGCTGGGCAGCAAGTGTTGGTTTGGCTGAAAAAAGAAATGGCCGTATTCTGGAAAGTTCCCCTCCTGCTGTTCTGTGAGCTCTGTGTAGCTTTGCCAGCGGGAGCTGTGCAGACTCAGAAATTCCTCCTCGTTTTCTTTTGTTTAAATATAGTAAGAATTAAAGTAGATTAAAAAGGGAGCGACCTGCAAAACTGTCAAATCGTTGTGAACTGGACAACCTGGCAGACAAGTGGCCGTACTTGTAGTTACCGTAGATCCCATGGTATGCTGATGGAAGTCACGTTATTAATTCTCACTGTCTTGGCCAAAATCCAACATGCTTTATTATTTTCTGCTTCCTTCAAGCTCTTCTCTGCGCTTTCAATAACATGTTGAAGTGTTCTTCATCTCCTAGCCTAAGTTTGCACGATGCCCCAGGAGACGATAAACTGCTAGTCAGCGATGTGATTCGAATGTACGTACCTGTGGGTAAGACTTACCCCTCTGAGCTCCTGCACAGGGATTAAATACAACTGCTGTACTTCTGCTCGAGGAAAGCAGACGGAGCTGGAGGAGGTTAAAGCTGAAATGGTGTTAGTGAGTCTCCATAGAGCGGTCAAAAAAGGATACACTGTGCAAGCAGAATTTTCTTCTGACTCAGCCTACGGAGCTGATCTAGCTTGCAAAAAAAACCCAAAGCCAAACCAAAACCAAACAAACCAAAAAACATATTCATTACAACATTTTAAGAAGCACGGCAAAGCCCATTTCTGCATTCTTGGGTGCTTCTGCTAGGTCCAAAGGGCAAACTTGCTTCAGCATAATCCATTGTTTGCTGTGGAATCTCAAAGATTAAAAGTACCCCTAAGTGTCAGTAATTCTCATGGTTATTGTTAAATATTTCCTTTTATTATCTGTATAATAGCAGTTAGAGACTAGAAAAAACAAGGTGAGCTCTCAAGCGCACCCTCACCATTTCCTGCCTGCGAGCACAAGAACGTTCCGTGCGTGAGGAGCCTCCGACTCACAGGTCCCAGGAGAGGGGCCTGACCACCAGGCTGCCGGCTGTTTGGAAGGCAGGAGCTCTCCACCCTTCCTATTGAAACTCTGCCATGCTGCAGAAAATCATTTCAGTTCAGTGGGCCAGGGAGAGAGAATGGGAGTCACAGAGAGCAGAGAAAGCCTGAGAGAAAGCATGACTGTACTGGTTAAGGCACCCATCTGGCAGAGAGAGCCTTAGATTCTCTTCCCAGCTTTCAGGACCATTTCTTAAACATTTCGTATAAATAGTGACTGAATAAAACAGAGTAACAGATGTTTTGGATGCCATCCTCAGAGGTGCCTCATCTTTCCCTTGCTCTGCATAGGAAATCTAGATGCAGAACAAGAGGTTCTGCTCCCCCTCTAGGAATCCAGCACCTTTCACTTTGGCGCTGCGGGGCTGAAGTTCTGGGTAGCTAATTCCCTTCTGGGACCTGATCCTCAGGCGGTCACCTCAAAAATCTATTTCTGAGAGGTGCTTTCTCCACCACATTTCCCTTCCCAGGGTATTTGGCACTGACATTTTTTTGTATCCCTTCTTACAAGTGCTCCATTCTTCCTTTGCCTCTTCCACGTAGCTTTAAAATGAAAACCTTCAGGAATCAAGTAAGACTTTATCTTTGACTAGGGTGCTTTTTTTTGGTTTATATTTGACCTGCTACAGAACGCAGCCGTTTTCCCATCTCAGAAGTTTGACTCTGCCTGTATTCAGGTAACAGGCTAGATTGCGGTTGTCTTTCTAATCAAAACCATTTGTGATACAGTTGGGTGGTTTATGCATTTCTCCAAAAAACTGCCTGGGTTGGAATAAACGCACACCTTCCAGATGAAGTTTTGGGTTATATTTGGAGAGAAACTGATTTTGGAAAATGTTTGAGGAAAATCACAAGAATTTCCACACCGCTCCTCTTTTTTTTTTTTCTTTTTTTTTTTTTCCTTTAGAACATTTTTGTTGCTTTGCTTTTGGATAGTTCAGTTTCTAGCCTAAAATTGTAGAGTTTTGTAGTGATTACCTCAAAGCTGACCGGTTCCACATGCCGATGGGGAGCGCTGGGAAGGGACACGCCGGCAGTTCTGGGTGACCAGAGGAGGTTCACTGATATGAACGCTGTTTGGAAGCGGGCTGTGGCAGCACCGGGAGCTGCAGGGCAGCAGTGAGGGCCAAAAGGCTGGTTTTCAAATATAGTGTCTTAATTAAGAAATGAAGTTTTATTTCTTGAAAATCAAGGAATGGATGAAATAATAATAATTTTAAAAAGTATTTATAATTTGGGTTATGTGTCATTAGGGTTGGATTGTATGCTTAGAGGTCAGCCTCTCTCAGATCTCTAAATACCTTGACGGTCCTGTTTTTAAGACAGAAAAAGCCGTGTGGACTTGTGTCGTGAATTACTAAGGTGAGGAGTTTGTTGCTTTCACTGGCTTTTTAGTGGACAATTGTGTGGGTCTGACAGGACTGTAGACAAGAAGGCTTCTAGGTGGCATTAGTAAATAGCAACAAACCATGAGACCAAACCTTTCAACCTACAGGGATGTTGAATGAGGCATTTCAATAGAAAATCCCAACTTTTGGACCTAATTTTCTCAGGGAGCTTTGGGAAAGAGCATCGGGTGCCCTTCAGAATCACGGTGCCCCGACGCAGCTGCCTGAATGTGCACTGCCACCCTGGAGCACGGTTGCTCTTTGCCGGCCCAGTGCTCTGAGGCATCTTATCCCACTCTTTGCTGGAATGGTCTGGTGGTGGTGACAGATATTTCATTCAGTTGTAGAAACTGCGTCTGGGACTGATGTTTCACGGAGTGTTTTTGAGGTGATGAGAAGAGCTACTGTCACGGGAAGAATCAGCTATAGAAGAGGTTTCTGTAGTGCCAGAGCCGTCTCCCTTTTGGCCAAGCCGTGACATCTCACCTGGTCTCTGGACTTGCCAAGACAGAGGAAAGAATTTGACTTCAGTGGTTCAGAAATAACACAGGTGCCAGTATGTCTTTTCCAGTCCTTGTTCTGGAAGCAGCTCCTCCATCTCCAGTTACATAAGAGCACTGTAACACGCTTTATTACTTTCTCAAGCTACAGCTTATTTCCCAGGTTCAGTTGTATCACTTTCCTGGATGGAACCTGGTTCCAAATGCAACAGTGTGCTGGCTTTAGCCCTCTGCAGCGTTCAGCTTGAGCAGGAATTATAGGCATGGGCAGTGGAAGAGGACAGGATGGGGCCTTGTTTTGGTTACAAGATCTAGGCAAACAACTGTGTGGGGTTTTGAATGTTTGTTCAATAAAAAAAAAAGGCTAGAGAAAGGCAGCTCACAACAGATATGATACCAGAGCAACTTTAATTGGAGATTTGACCATGCCTGGAGTCAGGAATAAATGACACTCAGAATATTTTTCTTTTTCGCTATATACAGGAATTGAAGATAACCAATATTTACAGCTGTACCAGGCAGATAGAGTTTTATGATATTTCATCCCAAAACGTAGAAACAAATCCTGATCTGAAGAAACACAGCCACTCTGCAGGGGGAGATAGTAGCTGCTCAACTGCACAGTAGATTAACACCGTAAAACAGGAGAGGGACCAAACCCTTTCCCTTCCCGTGCATAAACACAACCAGTTTAAGAACGGAATATGGTTAATGAGCTTTGAATTTGAGAGAGATACTAAACTGGATACTTCCAGATTTGTGGGAAATGTCCTGGGAACATTAAAAAGGTCGGGTGTCCAATCAGTTCACGTTATTTCTCATTCGAAAGGGTCCACATCCAACAGCACCGGCACGGCTCTTAAGATTTTCATTGGAAGTGATGAATTTCAACAAGTCTTTCTTGCACCCAGGTTTGCCTCGGTCTTTTATCGAAGGGCTGACCGGAGTTTCTGCTCCTTGGCCTGTGAACCGAATTATTAACAAATGGGGAAGACGGTCGGGATTTCAATAGCTTTATATTTAATGTGGGGAGTTTCTAGAAAGAGTCTGTAAGTAGGGACTGTTGCCCAGACTCCAAGCCTTTGGCCAAGCGGTTCTTGGCAGGCCTGAAAGAGGGTGGTGAAAATGCAGCTTTAAGCCATCCTTGCATCATCCTGGGGTTGTCTCCCTGGCAGCCTGCTCCCCAGCGCAAACTGCAGCACCAGCGCTGCTACTGTATTTTCCGCTGGCTACCACTGGACCCAAGAAACTAGTCCGGTAACTGGGGATCCATGAGAAACAGGCTCCGTTTAGCCGTTTTAAACTGTCCGTCTTTCCCAAGGACTCGGGTAAGGAAGAGTCACGGCAGTCCCCGCAGCGGCTGCAGACCGGCAGAGGCTTGGTCACATCTGCGCCGGCTGCCGAGCGAGTGGCTGGCTGAGCTGCCTGACAGACTCCATCGCGTTGATGGTGCTTTCGGTGTCTGGAGGATCCGGCCGGCACGGCTGTGTGTGCACATGCAGATGTGGGTGATGTCAGGGAACGGCCCTGCTCGCTCCAAAGGTCGCTTTGTCTGAGATTTTTCATTTGCTGGAGAATAAAGCAACCTCGAGAATGGAATGAAGGAAATGAGGTCTGAAATTTGTTTCCGAACATCCATGAATGGCAGCGCCGAGCTAAGGGGAAAGCATTCAAATCCCTCTCTGCCCTCTTGGATAGGATTCTGTTTGTAGCTCGGCAGTAATCAGCAGACATCAGTGTCTGCTACAAGGGAATATTTTTGGTATCTAATTGGCACTTAGATACCGACGTGATAGGAGCTTTAGAAATAGCTAGAGCGGATAAATATTGCTGCTTCTTTTCCTGTGTGTACGTCTGTCTCGTCTGCGTGAAGCTGGGTATTAATGTGAAAAATTCCCCCTTGGTTTTAATGGGATGCAGCTCTCTGCAGAGAATTTGCTGGATTCAAAGCTGCAGTAACATATAGAAGGGATAATTTTTTTTTTTTTCCTTTGTGCTGCAAACATCTAGATCAATTCCTGAAGTATTTTTTTGTGCAGAAACTGTGAATGCTCCCAGCTTGCAAATGAAGTCAACCCCTTGTTAATGTTTACAGTAAAACAGCTGTTCTCAGCACTTCTCCCTGAGCTTCAGCTCCTCTAGCTCTGCCATACTCAGCCTTACATCATAGCAGCTGCAATAATAAGAGACTGAAAGAGGTCAGAAGCAGCCAGTCCTGCTAAACCACACCTTTGTTTAAAAGAGATTTGGGATTGTAAAATGTCTCAACTGCTACATTTTTCAGCCTGACTGGACTCCATGCATGGGCCAGCTCTTCAAAGACCCAGCTCACCAAACGCACGCAGGCACTGCCAGAACAGAGGGAAGCAGAACACAGGCTCTTTATACATTTTCCCGGGAAACTTTCTATAGATCCAGACTGGGAAATGTTCCAAGGCTTCATAGAACTAAAGATAACAGTAATAAAAAAAAGAAAAAAAATGAACTAGAGCACTTCTAAAAGAAATAGCTGAGCCTATTATATTTACGTGGCAAAGCCTTGGTAATTTGGGCAGCGAGACTTTGCTAATTTACGCTAACACAACTAAGATCGCTACAGATTACCAGATTTTAGCAATTAGCAGGTATGTAAACAAGCAACATCCTAAGAAAAGAAAAAAAGCATCAGCATGTAGGTTGCTTTCGAGACTATACTTTCTTTGTAAATATTTATGATCGCTCAAATAATAAATGCTACTGGATCTATTTTGTAAAAATAATTAGGTGTTAGCAGAATGTAAAATAGAGCATTCCCCTGCTCAGTCTTCTTTTCAGAAGAGAAAGGCCATCATTATCCTGCTAGGTATGAAGCATACGGTCTTTTGAGCTTCTGCGGTGTCTACCTTATAGAAATACATGAATAAATAAGAGTTTAATTGAATTTAAGAATATTTTAACATTAAATGTCCTGCATGTGATTTACTGAAACCTTTTGTTGAGTAGCAGAGGGAGATAGGTGGGTTTTAGCGTATATGAGAAAACGTGTTCATTGCTGATTTATTACACTACCTAAGAATCAGATAAAATTTATCATTTTTATTTTACTGAAAATGGAAATTTGCAAATCAAAATAAGGAGAAAGTAAGATTTGTGCAGTTGAAAATTTTCCAAACTGGCCCTTTTTCCTATGTACAAGGGGTTATTCTAGCAGCATTTTTGCAGTGTGAATATTTTAGTTGCATGCCCAATACTACCTGTGACACCTTTTTAATTCATGGTGACTAAGGAACAGCAACCTTTTCTGGGTGTGAGGCTCACAGGGTGACGTCATAGACTGTCAGATGATGTCATCAATGTCCTAGATTATGACAATAGGCTGGGGCAGAGGGGCTGTCACGACTGGAATGCTCACTGAGCTCAGCAGATTCCACAGCATGATGCCATCAAAAGGACTTAGTAAGAAATCCCAAATGTGCTTTCCAGTACAAAAAAAAAACTGGAAAGGAGAAGACAGTGGGATTGCAGATTTCATTGATACATTGGGAAGACAGTGTACAGTGGAGATTATTGGGTCTTAGTTGTAATAAATTGGACTATAGTTTCAGTTAGAACTCTTAATAGTGGTGGATTATTTGCCTTGAAATAATTCTTTGAGATCCTAATGATGTCAGAGTGTAGTTTTATGAGGCGCTGGCCAGTACAATAAAATCCATACCCTTTCCTGAAGAGCCTCGAGGCTAAATGTACGAGGACTGGACAAAGGAAATAATATGAGAAGTAATATTCAAGCAAATCATTTAAAGTTACCACAGGTCCATATGGTGGCTCTGTGCTTTTGTCACAAAAATCGTGCAGAGTCTGGGGGAGAACCAATGCCTCCCAAAAAGTAAGTTTCTGTGCCTTCATATATATATGTGATGCCTACATCTATAATATGTATGTAATATATTGTATATGTAATATAATATGTTGTATAGATAATCGAACAGAGTGCTTTTAGAAGGTGCACACATCAATGACATCAACCTTTTGTAACTCCACACCCAAGCTAAATATTACTTAGCAGCGTGTGTTTTTCTTTGGCTTTTACTGGTGCATTCAAAGCATGATCAGCTTGTTTCTTCTGGCATAAATTGTCACCTGAACCTCTGCATAAATCCGTTGCTTCTGCTCTGTGATATAGAGAGAATATATTTTAACTCTCTCACTTGAGGTACAAATGTGTCTGTCACATTTGAAAAGGTAATGGTTAAATACATGTTTCTGCTGCCAGAAATGCAGCAGTTAAACCCTAAATAATAGCTATAGGATTAAGAACCAAGTACACCACAAGAAATCTATATGCAGTTATCTTTCCATGTTTCCTCTCTATCCCCTGTCAGAGACTATGAAAGATAATATACGAAGTGTTCTAGTATGTGTGCTTATCTCATTATCTCCATTTTCAGGTAGGTAGAGAGAACAGTTTAACCTTAGTAGCTTTGTAGCAAAATAATACACATTTCTCTATGTTAGAGGAATGAAAAAAAGCAGGATTGAGCCCAGATTGGGGGCAGAGGAGGAGAGACGGGAGGGGTTGTTTAAAAGAGTTTTCTGAATAATCAGGAAATCCAGTGAGACAAACAGAATGTGTAGAGAGCAAGGCAGAATTATCAAATTACCATGACAACCGTAGGCAAGAACCCAGAGAGAATCAGGTAAAGAAATTACAGTAGAATTACAGTTAACTTCACATTTATTTATTTAAAAAAAAAAAAATCCCAAGCAGTCAGGAAGAAATATTTCCTTTGGCCTAGCTCAGTATGGTGCAAAGGCTTGTGAAATACAGCCTTGTTTGCAGTTTTGCAATTGCTTTGCAAACGTATACAAGTAGCTTTTGTCTAGATTTGCATATGCAGATTGTTTTAACCAGCAGGATTTGATGTCAGATACAAAACTCAGAATCACAGATGCCTGAAACAGAAACTAACAGAGAATTTAGAAAAGATAAAAGGCTGCTCGTGGGTGTGTGCATACCCACATCTATAGTGTGTATTTCTGTGTTATTTCTAAAACATTCTCCCTGGTATGTTTTTCAAATGACCACTTTCTTTGAATAAAGGTTTGAATAAACCTGTGCTTAACACCTTCACAACCAAAAAGCTTGTAAACATGAGTACAGTAAAAGATAAGTGAAACCCAAGTGAAGCGAAACTAAAAAATAAGAAAGGTCGTAGTGTTTATTTTAAAAAGCTACAGGTTAACTAACCATGAAGTGGTTAACCAGATTACCTGTCAAATTTGGGTTGAAATTCCGCAAGTATACATTTCTGAAAGGCAGAAACCCATGTTTGGAGAAGGGGGGGATTTGTTCCTGTGGGGAGCGGTTGATTTTTTTCCCTAGTTTTGAACAAAGCCCTCCATCGGCTAACACTCCAGGATATAAACAAAACTCCCCCAGTGCTTTTTCTTTCCTGTTTTATGTCATTATCTGAATATTTACTGCGCTTTATACGCACTCGGTAAACACAGATACATGCCCGTAGTGATCTTTTTGAACGCTGCCCTGAAGTTTGCTGTGTGGTCAGGGAGAGGAGTGATGCACTCCCTCCATTGTTCCCTGCTATGATGTCATGCTCAGGCTTCGCCTTGGTTAAACAGAATTCAGGTTACTGGACTGCAGCAAAATGCCTTTAGGGAACCCAGATTTATTGTTGTAGCAAAGATGGAAAGAAATAACATGTGAAAAAAAAAGAAGACATAGGGAAGAGGGTATAAATTCTGGCTGAAATATTTGTTACCTATATTTTTCTCTGCACTTTTTCAGAAGTCGAGGTAGTGTGTGTGTGTATTTATATACACACTCGAACTGCGCAGAGCTCCAGGATGTGTTTATTTTAATTTTGGGAACTAGAATGAGCTGAGATTCACTCTCAGGACTTGCGTCATCACCGAGATCTCTCTCAAACACGCAGTTTCGTATCACGCCATTCATTCTTTTTGCTTGCATTAACCACACACGGAGTTCACCTAATGGGTCTAATCCTGCTAGCTGTCCAGTGATATTAATGAGAGCTAAAGGCATGGGGCATGTTACAAGATCTGCTGGTAAATTAATTCATTTCCACCAGGATCTGAAAACTGTCTGTAGGAATAGCGAGGGGAAGAAAGGGGATGGCCTTTTAATTGTGTTGGGAGATCTGGAACTGGAAGCGAAATGTGAAGAGACTGGGTGGGGAGAAGGAGGAAAGACCTCCCTCCCTCCCTCCTAGCCTTAAAATAAAAAAAAAAAAAAAAATCCCTGAGGCCAGTCCTTCCCAAATAGGGACAGTTGGCAGGGACGTGTTAATCGTGTTCCCAGCGCTCTGGAGGAGCCACGCACAGAGGCTCACTCTGGCCTTTCAAGCCAGCGCTTCCTGTCCTTCAAGAGTTAACCTTCTCTAGAACATTTATTTCACCATCTCAGGGAAAAAAAAAAAAAACCCTGCAGAGCTGAGAGGCTGCAGATCACAAGGCCATTCTGATAGCCTCCTGTCCCCATGGCAACAGCAACGGCATTTATCAGTTCCTTATGAGAGCAGGCACAGCAAATCTGCATTGCACATGGCAGCCTTCCAGCCTTTCAAATGAAAGAGCACTTTGAACTGCTGCCAAGTGTGGAAGGAGCAGAGCTGTCAGGACTGCTTAATGCTGGCAGTTTGTACTTGGGAGCCTTTCAGTTCCCAGAATCCTTCGGCGGTGGCAGCCTGCCAGGTACTTAGCGGAAGCTAAAAACTAACCCCCAGACCATTCACTGCAGCGCACTCAAAATTTTCCACATGTACCGTGTCACAAGTGCAGACTGTACAATGAAAGCAAACGCCTTCTGGTTGGGATTCTGATTTTATTAATAATCTAGGAAAAAGCAATCGGAGATGAGCTGGCTGCCAGCAGTACAGTACAGCCACTCTTTATAACTCGGGGGGTGCGCGGCGAACGGGGATCGCATCCCTCAGCAACAGAATCAGCTCCGACCGCAGGGGCTACGCAGCCCCAAATCTACCCTCAGTACCGGAGTGGGGGGAGATCAGTGTTAGCAGAAAGGAGAGGGGGGTTATTTACGGTGGAGTATATTTAGCAAGCACCACCAAATGCATAGCAGTGAGACATGGAATAGAATAAAGAAGACAGGATTGCTGGCTGGTAAATATTTTCTGCCCTTACCCTCCGCATTTTGCTGACTTTGTGAGAATCTTGGAAACTGGCTGATGAATGTAGCAGAGATGCATGGCTCTTGGTGGGTCTCCTTTCAGTGCAGAGTTTTCATGTGAACTTTTTATTGTTTTGCATTAGCCGAAGCACAAGGGCTTCTATTGGCAGAGGAAAGAAATTGGCACAGTTATGCTTTTTTTTCTTTCTTTCTTTTTTTTTTTTTTTTTTTAATCTGCACTGAGATCAAGGGCAAGGGCTTCATTTTCCAGCACTAGTCATAAGCCTTTAGCACAAATAGAATGAAAATTGTCTGTCGCTCAGGCAGTTGGACAGGGTTCAGGAAAACTATGTCTGGCACTAATTCCAAAGGGAAGGTTTGGTTCAATCCAACATCATTAATTTCAGTAAACTGTTTTCACTAGTCTATATCCCACTGTTCAAGAGCTGTTTATTATGTTTTACTAAATAATGTATTTTGGAGTATGGAGTAATGAAAAATACCTTGTATGACATAGATAGGTCTGTATGTATACATATAAATGCAGGACACGTGGATACATTCGCGTTTTTTCACTTTTCTGTTTTTTCTTAACAATTGCTTGTCTCTTACCTTGCCTTCCCATTACAAAACACATTTATAGTGCCAAATATAAAATAGTAAAAACAGCTCAGAAGGTGAGAGAGAGAAATGGAAAAAAACAAACAAAAAACCCCAAAAACCTGGAGCAAAGACAATCTCCCCAAATTTGTGAGTTCCACCACAAAACAAGGAAATGTAGTGCCTCTTTTTCAGCTTGCAGCTATCTTTGGCTGCTGCTTGAAGACTTGACTTAATTCACCCAGGCAGTAGTGTCTAAAACTAATACACCAAGACAGTTAATTTTGACACTTAGTCTCCCTCAGGAATTTTACCAACAGCCTCTGAAAAGAAAGTAAATGATCTTTTTTTTTCCTCTCAGTTTCCCCCCATAGCTCATATTGATATGTGCTAATAAAAGACACTGTCCCCCTTCTATTCTCACCCTTATCCTGTGTCTCTATCATCTTGCTTTCAATAACAATGTTAATCAGCATTTGTAACATGGCCTTGGAGAAAAACTGGTTTAGCTGTTTTCAGATGGCCCAGTTACAGAAGAAAAGGAAGTTATGCCATGTGAAATAACTGAAGGTAGTGCAGTTTCTTTTCCTTTCCTTCTTCCTTCCTCCCTTCCCTTCCCTTCCCTTCCCTTCCCTTCCCTTNTTCCCAAACCTTCCCTTCCCAAACCTTCCCTTCCCAAACCTTCCCAAACCTTCCCTTCCCTTCTCCTCTTCTCCCTTCCCCTCTCCTCCCCTCTCCTCCTCCTTCCTTCCTTTCTTTCCTTTCTTTCCTTTCTTTCCTTTCTTTCCTTTCTTTCCTTTCTTTCCTTTCTTTCCTTTCTTTCTTTCCTTTCTTTTCTTTCTTTTCTTTCTCCACCCCTTCCCACCTCCCCCATTTTTTGGAAAACACAGTAAAGTTTTGTTCAGTTCTCAAGTGTTATTAATCACTGGTGGAGGCCAAAAGCAGGGATATTTTTCTTGGCAGCACGTTTTGATAAACAATCTGTGTATGGGGTGAGGGGCGGGGGGAGCCTGTCTTGCTGGTAACTAAGCTAATGTTTGGCAGATTCTTAACTGTCACGAAAGTGCAAGTGGCTCTCGGTGGGAATAGCCTTACGAAAATGTACCGGTTCAGTTGATTCATTATTGTTGATTGTTTACTACGTCCACAGGATGTAAGACGAAAACAGTCCAGGGATAGAGTAAAAATAACAAGAGCGGAGGACGCAGCCTCTGTGTATCCCGGCCTAAACCACGCTACCCAAGTCGCCGGTCCCTTGCGGAGCGAGTAGAATTAATTAGAGGTGTCTTGTTTTGCGCGGTGAGATTTGGCAAAGGTTAACGTGCGGAAATCGGGGCTCGCGGGCGGGTTTGAAAACCCTCCAGACAGCTGGAGGAAAATCGATGTGGGGCGGGTCTCAAAGAGGAGCCCCGGCTGCCGTCTGGGGACCGCAGAGCCGCCTCGGCTGGACACCGAGGGGACAGCCGCCCGCCCACCCGCGCTCTGCGCTCCGCGCTCCAGCAGCAGCCTGGAAACGGGGCCGGTGAAACCGGGACACGGCAGGCAACGGCTGTGAAGAAAGCCTGCACGGGAGGCGAAGGAGAGAAGGAGAAAAAAAAAAGGCAGGAGGGGAGAGTGGGAAAGCGATAGGCTCAGTATGTCAGCAAGGCTCACTACCTGAAGAATGGTAGGAAAAACCAGAATTACAATGAGATGAGAACTGAAACGATAAACAGAAACACGTAATTACACTCCTATTCTTTGTAACTAGATGTTTTGACACTTCCTGGCGGCTTCTAGTAGGAGACAATGTTGTTTAACTTTTAATTTGACAAAATTATGCAATTCCTTCCTGAAGTGTTTGTTTTGATTTGCTGAACACGCTCCCTTTACCGCCGAGTGCTCTGTTCACTGCTAATCTCTGCATTGTTTTGAAGCCAGTAATTTGATTGTGACGGATTTTATTTTATTTGCTATACTGAGGTAAATCCATGTAAAACACACTCTCGAGAGGGCGCCTCCCTTCTGGTTCTTGGTTTTGTTGGTTTTTTTTCCCAGCTGTAGCTGCTGTTTTGACCACTGAGGAAAGAGCCATTTCTTGTAACTTGAGTGCCTGCGGAAGAACCAACGGCGCTGTCTGCTTGCAATGGTCAGTGCCAAAACTTGGTAAAGCGAGCAGGAAAGAGTTAAATGTATCCCCAAGCTGTGAGCATTTAGAGCCAGACCAGACCGTTCATTCCCAAACTGCCGAGATCATGGGCTCCCAATTATTTCTGCTTGCAAACTTTGGAGCTGTGCTATATCCGGATGATGACCCCTGAGGAGCTCGATACTCAGCAGTACTCCTCCCACATCCAGACCAAAAGCATCCCCGCATTCCGGGAGCTCCCGCACGGGAGTGGCGCGGAGCGCAGCCCGACAGGGCCGCGGCGCAGCCGGGCACCTTCGCGGGGCGTTGCGCCCTCCGCTTCCCATCCCTGCGGGGGCAGTGGGAGAGGTGCTGGCCGGCCCCGCACGCCTGTCGTGTCTGATGGTTCTGATTCCTCCCTTTAAATCGAAGCTTCACCTGCTGCTTCAGCGTTACACAGACAGGGGTGTGCGGGGGTGTGCGGAGGTGCTGCCAAATAAAGAGGGCAATGGAATAACGGGAAAGAGATTCTCGGGTGGCACTGTTTTTCCTAGCGCTGAAAGGAAGGATTTAGCAGATTTCACTTCTGATAGTGAAAATAATATTCCTTGCCCCTTGGGACTACTGGCAGGTCATAAACTTCGGGCACTCTCCACGGAATCCCTAATGCTGCAGTCAAAGCGCTGACTCGCGTTCCTGCGCCGAAAGCAGGAGCTGGGCAGCGATTGTTCGCGGCCGCGGCTCTGTCCCTCCTTGAGCTCCACCTTATTAAACAAGCCACTGTCTGGGGGTTCTTACGCCAATTTTTGTGTATTCGCTTCTTTCTTTCGGTTAGCCAGATCAGCCACCTGAATGGCTTCATTGTTTGGGCTTCCTCTTTTCCTCCTCCAAACGCAATTTTAATTCCTGGATTATTTCAGGGCTAAATAAACACCAGGCGTGTTTCGTATAAATCCAGCAAGACCGATCTGGACCGCTCCTGCCTCGCCATTGGCACGGCAAAGGAGAGGGAAGGCAGAAGGTGAGCAGCAGAACGCGCTGCTACCCTCGCAGGGTCAGCGCTGCCCCAGATCGGAGCTTTCTGACGTTGCCACCGTTCAGTTTATTTCCCCCTACCCGATCAGATTGATACTGACAACTCGTTCCCTGTGAAGGTGCCACGGCGTGGCATTTATTTGCATTTATACTGCAGTTCGCTTCGTCGGTCAGCTTTGCAGAGATCGCGCTGCTGCTGCCCATGTTGTTACTGTGCTGACACTTCATCCCGAAGTGCCGCTTGCGTAAGGTACAGTACGTGCCCGTGACCAAAGTTGAAATCAAAGTTTAATCATTACGGAAAAACAAACATATTTCCGCGACCGTGTATCCTGCAAGCAAAAGTAAAGGCAGTTTGGTCGGGTCACAGATGCTAATCTCTTCTCCTTTTCTATGCACAAACTTATAAAGGGAGTTGACAGCACCTGTAAATGGTTTTCTGAGGCTAGATTATATCTAAGGTGATTATTTTTTACACCCACTATAAAGACTGCTCTTGTGAGCCAAGAGGTCTGTTCCTGTGAGGTGAGCGTTACCAAAAAAGGGCTTTCTTGCAGGAGGATTCGGTGGAGCGAGGAGCCAGGGTGAGGGGCGGTTCAGGCACACAGAGCGCCTTGTCATGTGTTGGGTTTGTGTAACCCGCAGACTGAAATGCAGTCGAGATGTNAACGATAAACAGAAACACGTAATTACACTCCTATTCTTTGTAACTAGATGTTTTGACACTTCCTGGCGGCTTCTAGTAGGAGACAATGTTGTTTAACTTTTAATTTGACAAAATTATGCAATTCCTTCCTGAAGTGTTTGTTTTGATTTGCTGAACACGCTCCCTTTACCGCCGAGTGCTCTGTTCACTGCTAATCTCTGCATTGTTTTGAAGCCAGTAATTTGATTGTGACGGATTTTATTTTATTTGCTATACTGAGGTAAATCCATGTAAAACACACTCTCGGGAGGGCGCTTCCCTTCTGGTTCTTGGTTTTGTTGGGTTTTTTTCCCAGCTGTAGCTGCTGTTTTGACCACTGAGGAAAGAGCCATTTCTTGTAACTTGAGTGCCTGCGGAAGAACCAACGGCGCTGTCTGCTTGCAATGGTCAGTGCCAAAACTTGGTAAAGCGAGCAGGAAAGAGTTAAATGTATCCCCAAGCTGTGAGCATTTAGAGCCAGACCAGACCGTTCATTCCCAAACTGCCGAGATCATGGGCTCCCAATTATTTCTGCTTGCAAACTTTGGAGCTGTGCTATATCCGGATGATGACCCCTGAGGAGCTCGATACTCAGCAGTACTCCTCCCACATCCAGACCAAAAGCATCCCCGCATTCCGGGAGCTCCCGCACGGGAGTGGCGCGGAGCGCAGCCCGACAGGGCCGCGGCGCAGCCGGGCACCTTCGCGGGGCGTNGTCCCTCCTTGAGCTCCACCTTATTAAACAAGCCACTGTCTGGGGGTTCTTACGCCAATTTTTGTGTATTCGCTTCTTTCTTTCGGTTAGCCAGATCAGCCACCTGAATGGCTTCATTGTTTGGGCTTCCTCTTTTCCTCCTCCAAACGCAATTTTAATTCCTGGATTATTTCAGGGCTAAATAAACACCAGGCGTGTTTCGTATAAATCCAGCAAGACCGATCTGGACCGCTCCTGCCTCGCCATTGGCACGGCAAAGGAGAGGGAAGGCAGAAGGTGAGCAGCAGAACGCGCTGCTACCCTCGCAGGGTCAGCGCTGCCCCAGATCGGAGCTTTCTGACGTTGCCACCGTTCAGTTTATTTCCCCCTACCCGATCAGATTGATACTGACAACTCGTTCCCTGTGAAGGTGCCACGGCGTGGCATTTATTTGCATTTATACTGCAGTTCGCTTCGTCGGTCAGCTTTGCAGAGATCGCGCTGCTGCTGCCCATGTTGTTACTGTGCTGACACTTCATCCCGAAGTGCCGCTTGCGTAAGGTACAGTACGTGCCCGTGACCAAAGTTGAAATCAAAGTTTAATCATTACGGAAAAACAAACATATTTCCGCGACCGTGTATCCTGCAAGCAAAAGTAAAGGCAGTTTGGTCGGGTCACAGATGCTAATCTCTTCTCCTTTTCTATGCACAAACTTATAAAGGGAGTTGACAGCACCTGTAAATGGTTTTCTGAGGCTAGATTATATCTAAGGTGATTATTTTTTACACCCACTATAAAGACTGCTCTTGTGAGCCAAGAGGTCTGTTCCTGTGAGGTGAGCGTTACCAAAAAAGGGCTTTCTTGCAGGAGGATTCGGTGGAGCGAGGAGCCAGGGTGAGGGGCGGTTCAGGCACACAGAGCGCCTTGTCATGTGTTGGGTTTGTGTAACCCGCAGACTGAAATGCAGTCGAGATGTGCTGCAGTTCTGCATTCCCTGACACTCGGGAGGAAGGGGAAAGCCTCAGCTCCCTCGACTTGAGTTCTTCGAGCAGGGGCTGACCTTTCCCCACAGCTTAGTTCTGCTTCTCATGTGAAGATCAACGCGGGGCAGTAAAAGGATAGGAAAGGAGTTGACCTTCCAGTATGAATCAGAGCAAACACATGCTTGTTTAGTCAAGTCAAGTCATATTAATGGAGAAATCCTGCAGCCATCACTAAATAACTGTGGCTGGAAGCAAAGACTTTGACCGGCTTTCATCCGCCTTAGTGCAAGCTTGCTTCTGTGAAGCCTCTGTAATGTCCACAGTTCAGGTGTGAAATTTCTAAGTGTGAAATCCACTCTCCTTTAGCGCATCTTCTTCAGCCAATTTGCATAAAGGAGACTCACAGAATTCAAAGGCTTTTCTTCTATCTCTACGCGCTGCTTCTGCGAGCTTCCTCCTAAAGAGACTCACTTTGTCGGAATTGATTTTCTTGCTGCATTTTATCAGTTCCTTCCATTTCTGTAACTTCAGCGCATGCATTTCATTGAACCTTCCCTGTAACATAATTCCGCTCACATATATTCGATATGTCGAATCCGTTCGCCACCTTTGTAGATGACAAACCAGACACATATAAAACGTTTTAGACTAAAACCAGAAATGAGACGCATTGACGAGACGAGACCAATTATTTATAGCGACGAGTTTTTGTCGCGTGAGTTTTGAAACGTTACTAAGCGGATGAATGGAAGGAACCTTTCCCGCTCGGTGCTGCATGGGTGCTGGCCGCGCGTGTGCGCGGCAGCCGTGGCACCGCGCCACACAAACCCCGGTCCCTTTAAAGCACAGAGGGAAACCTGCAACGGACGGGTTTTTTGCGTTCCTAGCAACAAAGGAATCAGGAAGAGATATTGAAAGAAAGAAACCCATCCAGCACAGCCCAGCTGGGAGAGGCTCCGCATTCAGCGAGCGCTCCCCCCGCTGCGCCGCC